>JASDQU010946264.1:39727-51824 GCA_032191745.1 Picea mariana
TGTCATGTGTAATGTTCCCAAGCCAATTTTTCGCTAGGAGCTAACTGCTCACTGTTAACTATTGTGTGTATGTTTGTTTGCAGGTTTGCTCTTGGAATTGCATTTTAGGGTTTGTAGATTTATTTATCAAGCATGTGAACATAGATCTGAAGATTCAACATATGGAAATACAAGATATAATAAGAAACACCAGATGTGGAACCAAACAACATGGATCTGACCTTTATTTATATAATATGAGAAAACCTAATACAATAAGATTGTAGATCTAGAATAACATCAAATACATCCTCTAGCTAGGATATGAGATTCTACAAAATGATCAAGATAAGAATATATAAGCCTCCAAAGGATGAATACAAGATGAATACGAATACAAGATGAACCAGGATCAAGTCCAACCCCCCCCTAACTGAAGATACGTCCTCCTGAATGGCTATGAAGGTCCAATATTTCATCCTAGCTGCTGGAAGCTCCTAAATGGCACAAAACTATGAAAAATGATAGATTGGGGTAAGTAGAACCCCATCCTGAAGTCTCAAGCCGAAATGTCAGGATCCGCTCCTCCAAATACTGAATCCTCATGTAAAACTGCGCCCTCCTGAATACTGCCAAGACCAAATAATTCGGCCATGTTGAAGGAGACCTCCAATCACTATGAAACTCCATAGAATGATAGATTGGACCAAGGTGAACCTCTTGGTGAAGTGTCAATATGAGATATGAAGTTTTACCCCTCCAAACTGACTAGATCTACTTCCCAATAGTGCCCTCCTTCTCTCCAAATCTTGCCAATGCTCTAGGAAATCAAATGGCTAATATAACTCTCTCAAAATGAACTAGACATGATGATCAAGGCCTTTCATAGAAAACAAAAGTGCCAGAATGTCCAAAAGCCTTCTTGAACTCTTGGATCAAACTTCTTTCAACCTATGGTGCACCCCCTTGGCTGGACACCCTCCAAGTTACGCCATGTTGCTTCCCTGGGAGGAAGATAGTACCTGTAGCTATTGTAGAATGGTATGGATGGAGTATTTCATCCCCGAGACCAATATTGGAACAAGAGAGGTGGGATCTTTCACCAACGAGTTGTCCTCTAGGGTTTGTATTCTCAAAACCCTCAAAACCATTGTGCTCTAGAGCCCAAAAGAAAAATGCCATAATCATGAAAAGATGACTGAGAGGTGTGCCCTTGCCTTTCCTTTATACCTTCAATAAGTTTCTTTGTTGAGTTAGTTTAACCATTAGGGTTAATTCCTAACTCCTTCTCATGTGTGATATTCTTTAAGTGAGATACTTTTCTTTATCCAAGTCAACTTAATATTATAACATTGGGATTATATGAATTCTCCCCATAGTGCATGACACTATAGTCTAGTGGGGATGAATAGACTACTGAGTCTCTCCAACCCTCTTCATCATGAGGTGGGGGACATTATAGTCTCCCCTTTTAGAAATTGCTTGCCCACAATAAATTCTGAACCCGTCTCCTGTAGAACCTGTTCACTCTCCCAAGTGGCATCCTCAATAGGTAAGTCTTTCCATTTGAATAAGTATTCATTGATGCTTCTCCTCCTTAGATTCTTATCCCGAACCTCCAGTATCTCCTTTGGTATCAGTATCAATTTCCCCTCCTCATCTAAGGGTGGAAGTACCTCAATGGGAGTGATGTGTTGGCATATGGATATTTTCAAGCATGACACATGGAAAAGTTTGTGTATTTTTCTGCCTTGTGGAAGATCAAGCTCATAAGCCATGATCCCTACTTCCTGTTGATCCTGTAGGGTACAAATAATTTGGGTTGGAGAGTTTCTTCTCCACTTATTTTGATGGATGCCCGTCTGTACGGCTAGAGCCTCAAGTAGACAAAATCAACAACCTCAAATGTACGTTCTACCTTGTGCCTGACTTCCTGGACCTTTTCCTAATTCTGTGCCCTTTGCAGATGATCCTTCAACTCTCTTAGTATGTCATGACTCTGTTGAATCCAATCCTGAACCATAGCATTCCTACTATCACCAAAGACAATATTTACAAAGGAAATTGGGTCATAATTGTACAAAGCTATGAATGGAGTCATACCAATAGACATCTTATGAGTTGTGTTGTAGCCATCAGTCTGAGGATGGTAATTGGTGCTGGGGGTTAAGTCCGTACCAACCAACCTGAATAATTCTTTCCAGAAAGTACTCATGAATTGGCTGTCCTTGTCACTCACAATGGTCTTGGGTAAACCATGTAGTCTAAAAACCTCCCTGAAGAATAATTCTGCATCATGTGTTTCACTGAAGTCCATGGCAATGGAGAAGAAGTGTGCAAACTTAGTCAATTTTTCCACCACTACAAAAATACAATCCTTACCCTATGCTTTGGGAAATCCTTTGATGAAGTCCATAGAGATTCTTTCCCATTTGTGCTCTGAGATGGGTAGCGGTTGTAATAATCCTACTGTGTGTGTGTGTTCATCCTTGTTTTCCTGACAAGTAGTGCATTCCTTGATGTGACACATCACATCTTCCTTCAACCCTTTCCAAGAAAACATTTCCCTTACCTACCGATATGTTTTGAAAAATCCTTGATGTCCTACCACAGGTGAATCATGGCACGCTTGAAGTACCTTGGCCTTAAAGGTTGACTTAGGAACCAAGAAAATTCGGCCCTTGTAGTAGATGATGTCATCCATGATTATGAAGTTGTCATCCTGTATCTGTCCATCCATTAAATGACATGAAAATTGGTTCTTTGAGTATTCTACTAAGAGGTCAGTCTTCCAGTTAACTGAGATATCGGTCATAGAATAAACTGATGGCCTTCTGGATAATGCATATGCCACTACGTTATTATTCCCCTTGAAAAACTCAATGTCAAAATCATAGCCCTATATCTTGCTAAACCACTTTTTCTACCTCTCTTTTAAGTCCTTTTGTTCCAAAAAGTACTTAAGACTGTTGTGATATATCCTCACCACAAATTTCGCTCCTTCTAGGTATTGCCTAAACTTAGCCAATGTGTTCATGATGGCCAACATATCTTTGTCATACATGGTATAAAGAAACTCAGGGCCTCTCAAATTTCGGCTCTCATAGACAAGTGGGTGCCTATTCTTCATAAGCACTGCTCCAATGCCCTCCCCGGAGGCATCACACTTCATTGTGAAGGGTTGGGAGAAATCTGGTAGAGATAAGACTGGGCACGTACTCATTACGTTTTTCATTTTTTCGAATGCCAATTATGCCTCTGAATTCCATTTGAAGGCTCCTTTCTTGGTCAAATTGGTTAAGGGTGCACAAATATGTGAGAAACCCTTGACGAATCTCCTATAGTAGCAACAAATGCCAGGAAACCCCTTCAATTCTGTGAGGGTCTCAGGTGTGGGCCAGTCAAGTATAGCTTGAATCTTCTCTTGGTGTACATGTACCCCCTTTACCCCAATGATGTGTCCCAAATAGAGGACCTCTATCATCCCAAATTCACATTTAGATTCCTTTGCATACAAGGATTGATCCTCCATGATGGCTAGAATCTATTCTACATGCTGAATGTGCTCCTCCCAAGTCCTACTATAGATCAACAAGTCATCAAAGAATACAAAGAGGTTCTTCCTTAACTTCTTTTTGAATACATGGTTCATGCAAGATTGAAATGTAGCTGGTGGATTAGTCAATCCAAATGGAATCACTGGGAATTCATAGTGACCATAGTGACATCCAAAATCAGTCTTAGGGACATGCTGCTCCCTCATTTTGATCTGATGATATCCATAGCGTAAGTCAATATTGGTGAAGTAAACAACCCCGTGGACCTCATCTAATAGCTCATAAATCCTCAGAATGGGATATCTCTTCTTAATTGTCTTCTTGTTCAAGTCCCTATAATCAATGCACATGCGCATGGTCCCATCCTTATTTTTTACTAGTACCAGTAAAGATGCAAAAGGACTAGAATTCGGTCTAATGTGGCCCATGTCTAGCAGTTTTTTGATAGCCTTCTCTATTTTGTCTTTCTACTTATTTGGGTGTCTATAGGAAGTAGTGATGACATGTTTTTCTCCCTCTTCCAACTCTATGATATTCTCAAACCCCCTATCTAGTGGTGCTCCTAGTGGAATGGGTCCAAACACCCTGCTATGCTTGTCAATGATTGTCTGAATGTCTGGTGAATAGTGAACATCTCCCTTCTTATCTACTCTTACTGATATTCTACACTCAACAACATATACAATGTCCTCTCTTATGAAAATGGCCTCCATGCGCTTTGCTGTAACCACCCTAGGTGTGTTTCCTGACATGCCCCTAAGAACTAACTTTTTTCCACTTTCCTCTGTGAAGGACATCTCCATGGTCTTGTAGTTGGTGGTGATTGGTATCAATGTACTATGCCACTGAACCCCAAGGATAATATTTGTGTCTGGAAGATTCATCACATAGAAGTCTTGTGCTAAATCATGTCTACCCAATGTAAGATTCATCCCTGGAATATACCTGTTACAGGGCATAGTGCTGCCTCCTACTACTTCCACCTTGAATCCTTCAAAATCCACTGTGGGTATGTGTCTCCTATGTAGTAGAGTTGAGTCAATAAAGTTGTGAGAAGCACCCCCATAAATGAGAACCAAAACGTTTTTCCCCTGCAACACCCCTCTCATCCTGAAAGTGTTGTATTTGGGTACCCCACTGATGGATGCCAATGTATCCTTCTCATCTGTTGCAATGTCGTGACTTGTACCTTCCTCTTCTACAGTCTCGGTGGTGTCTACTTCTATGTTTTGTAGGTGGCCGAAATATTCATCCTCCTCATTATCAGAATTCACTTCAATGTAATGTGCCTTGCCTCTGTCCATACATTTGTGGAATGGATCCCAAGGTTCTTTGAACGTATAACACAATTTCTTCCTCCTTAGTTATCTTCTAGTGTTTTCATCCATTCTACCCCTTCCTCTGTCGAACCCCCTTTGGTATCTTCCTCCTTGATTCATGGGAGGTATTTGGTCTCCTCCTCCTATATTTAGAGGTGGTCTACGGATGAATTTAGATTTCGTTGTTGGGCCTAGATATCTTGTACTCCATCTAGCATCCTATAAGTTGGTAGGATTGAAATCCTTTACCCAACCCTTTAAGGGCTCCATCACTCCCTCTATGAAAATCATCATGAGTCTTGACTGAGACACATCCTGCACCATGACCAATATCCTATGAAAGTCCTCAATATACACCTATGGTGATCCTATCTGTCTGAGTTGGGTGAGTTCCCTGAAATGTAGCTCTGGATCCCCCTGGTCAAACCTGCCAATAAGCCTCTATGTAAAATTTGTGTAAGCCACGATATGATTATGGCCTAGTGTAGTTAACCCATGGTACCGCCAGTTATGAGATTTTCCTTCCAATTACATGGTGTAAAACTTGATGGCATCCATATCTCTCGTTGGGTTAAATTGTAGGTAAGTGTCAAGTTTCTGCACCCAAGCCTGTGCAGTCATCTTGGAAGATCCATCAAAATACGAGATTTCCATTTTACCAGCCCTGCACTCTAACTCATAGTTGTTCCCATGGTAAGACCTGGTATTACCTCTAATTTTAAACCCACAATACTGATCCAATGTGATTTTCCTCTCGACTTCTATGCTTAGTGAGTTATATTCCTTGACATACTGATCGAAATTGTCCTCAATTTCATCTTGGTAGTTTGGTTGTGTCTGTTCATCCAAGAATGAGGGTATATAGGGCCTATGGTTGGTCCTGCTATGTGTCTATCCCTGTGGTGCCCCTCCTCCATGGATTTGTCCCTCAGTGTGATAATGGGGGATGTGCTCCCGCTGATGTCTATACCCTCCATGAGATCCACTAGCCTCTTTGTTTGCATATGTTTCGAGTCCCTTTACTTCATGAGTCAAATGTAATAGTACATGTGAGATATTATCTTGGTTGGCACTTACATATCTAAGGTATCCCTCAAATCACTCTGACCCCTACATATTGTCTCCTGTTTTTCCTGTAAGTGGACGACCAATGCACTCTTTGTTTGAAGTATAGAATGACGTAGTTCTTGTGAAATTGTTTCTAAGAATTGTGGATCATTGTCCTCACCTGAACCTTCCATGTCTACCTCTTGTTCACCTGCCTGCTTCCTACATCTACCCATATAGATACCACTGAAATTCTACATTCGCTAATCCCCACTGCCTGGGAGGATGAATGTTCTAATACCACTGTAATGTTCCCAAGCCAATTTTTCATTGGGAACACTAGCTGCTCATTGTTAACTGTTGTGTGTATGTTTGTTTGCAGGGTTTCTCTTGGAGTTTCATTTTAGGGTTTGTAGATTTAGTTATCAAGCATGTGAACATAGATATGAAGATTCAAAATATGGAAATACAAGAGATAACAAGAAACACCAGATATGGAACCAAACAACATGGATCTGACCTTTATTTAGATAATATGAGAAAATCTGATAAAATAAGACTACAGATCTGGAATAACATCAGATAGATCCTCTAGATGGGATATGAGATTCTACAAAATGATCAAGATAAGAAGATATAATCCTCCAAAGGATGAATAAAATATGAATACCAATAAAAGATGAGCCAGGGTCAAGTCCAAATCCCTACTGGCTGAAGATACATCCTCCTAAATGGTTGTGAAGATCCAATATTTGGGCCTAGCTTCCAGAAGCCCCCAAATGGCACAAAACTCTACATAATGATAGATTAGGGATAATAGAACCCCCTCCTGAAGTCTCAAGCCTAAATTCCAAGATCTCCTCCTCCAAATACTAAATCCTCAAGAAAAATTGCGCCCTCCTGAATACTTCCAAGACCCAATAATTCGACCCTATTGAAGGAGACCTCCAATCACTATGAAAATCTCTATAGTGATAGATCAGACCAAGGTGAACCTCCTGGTGAAGTTTCAAGATGAGATATGAATTTTTACCCCTCCAAACTTAGTAGATCTACTTCCCAATAGCGTCCTCCTTCTATCCAAATCTTGCCAATGCTCTAGGAAATCAAATGGCTAATATAACTCTCTCAAAATTCATTAGAGATGATGATCAAGACCCTGCATAGAAAACCCAAGTGCTAGAATGTCAAAAACCATTCTCAAACTCTTGGATCAAACTTCCTTCAACCTATGGTGTGCCCTCTTGGCTAGAAACCCTCCAAGTTACACCATGTTGCTGCCCTAGGAGGAAGATAGTACCTGTAGCTATTGTAGAATCATGTGAGTGGAGTATTGCATCCCCAAAACCAACCTTGGAATAAGAAAGGTGGAATCTTTCACCACCAAGTTGTCCTCTAGGTTTTGTAATCTCAAAACCCTCAAAACTGTTGTGCTCTAGAGCCCAAAAGCAAAATGCAATAATCATCAAAAGGTGACTGAGAGGTGCACAGTTGAGTTTCCTTTATACCTCCAATATGTTTCTCTGTTGAGTTAGTTTAACCCCTAGGGTTAATTACTAACTCCTTCTCATGTGTTCTATTCTTTCATTGAGTTACTTTTCTTTATCCAAGTCAAATTAATATTATAACATTGGGATTAACTGAATTCTCCTCATAGTGCATGAGACTATAGTCTAGTGGGGATGACTAGACTATTGAGTCTCTCCAACCCTCTTCATCAAGAGGCAAGGGGGATTACATCGTGCAGGTGCTTCAAACATATTAGCTCATTTGCAGTCATATTTCTGATGTTATCATTGCTAATGTTTTCAACATGGATGGTAGTGGCTTCAGTAAGATGTGAAAGACTACAAGTGGCTAACAATATGTTGTCAATTTCCATGGCTGTTTTGCAATTGATTATGATAAGACATGTGTACAAGATAGAGTTTAAAAACAAAGGAAAAGTGGGGTGGCCTATCCCGCACTTTATCACTGGTTAATACCCTTTTGGAGGACGAAAAGGTCTTAGTGGGGAGGCATGATCCAAAATGGATCCAGGAAGGCCTAAAAATAAAAGTTCTCGGAATCAAATGAAACCAATGCCATTGCATCTGACTCATTCCGATGATTTCATCCATATAATTTTTTTCGCAAATGGACATCGTATGCGAAATATATTGCGTTCTAACCGATTTCCCAAACATGCAAAAAGTCAAACTAGTCAAAGTCAACATGTCATACTTTTTATGTCAGCAGTACGACATGTGACATCAACATGATGTCATGATGATGGCATCATGATGATGTGGAATCACTAGGAGGTGACACGTGTCACTTGATTTTGACATTTTTGGGATAATTTGGACCAGTACAGAATTGACATGTGGCAGTGTATGGATGGCACGTGTCAATCTGTACATGACATATCCCAATGAAAGGATGACACATGACAGTATGGACGATAGGTGGTTGTATAGATGTTGATGTGGCAGGGTGACTAGGTTGTACGGATGCTGATGTGGTAGGGTGACAAGGTAGTACATATGTTGACATGGAAGCTGACTAGACATGTGACTAGGTTGTACGGTGGTGATGTGGCAATTGACAAGGCATTGACTATGTGATGACTGGACAGTATGGGCCAGTCCATAGGTGACATGTGGCACCCCAGATTTTTCCAATGTTGGTTGGGTAATTTTTTTTTTTTGCCTTCGTTAGGCTCAAACCCCCAACCTCGACATCGCCAACAGACTACTCCAATTGCGCTAGCCACATGGGCCATTATGATATTTGTTAAAACTAATGGCCGAATTATATTTGAATTGCAATTACTGTATGTTTCAAGCTAAGAATTAGTCAGTGGGGGCCAATGCAGGGCCATATGACACCCCTTGCGACCAAAACTACAAATTGAGAGCCAATCCGATGTTTGGGGTTTAAGAGGTTAACGCTGTGGCCACATGGCTTTCACATGACTATCAGCTGCAAACCAAGAGCCAAGATCAGAGGCTAAGCACCTAACGCTTGGCCATATGGAAATGCACATGTGACTAGGAGCCCGAGAGAAGGGGGTTGTGTGCCTGTATTTTCCCAAAAATGGGTTTTTAACTTTATATTATGATTTTTAGTTGATTTTCAGCTTGATTTTAATGGATTTTAGCCATTATTGGAGGATTTGGAGCCCTTTTTGAGGCCAGATCTTGGGTGGAAGTTGGGAGGTTGATACAAAATCCACATCTATATAAAACAAGGGTTTTCAGAAACATTAGAAAGGTTTAGAACAGGAGAAATGATGAGGAATTTGAAAGCCAAAGCCATTTTTATGTAGGGAAACCATTGAGGAGGGGAACTTTGCAAGCTAATTCCGAGAGCTACGCTCATCCTTTATCAGTGTCGCAGTTGTGTTAAATTCTTGAGATCAAGAGGAACATAGACATACCAATTTTTAATCCTTTTGACACTTGCATCATGTACTTTTGAATCATTGAAGAGAAATAAGAAAGCCTCACCCACTGAGACAAAGGCCAAGAGACGTAGGCAATCATGCCGAACTCTGTTAACAATTTTTTTGTTATGGTTTGTTGTTCTTTGTGATTACATTCTGATTTGTATTTACTTATGATGGCTTCTATAATATCTCATTAACTTCTTCTTCTTCTTTCATTCATTTCTAATTTGTAAATGAACACATGCTTAAAACATATCCAAGTCTTTAAAGATCAATTCCAGATCACATAGAAAGGATTTTTTGAAGCTACTGAAGATTTTAGTATATAAGGTTATTTGGTTGTGAAGATAAACCTCTCTTGCTCCCTTTTTATGTGCCAGACAAGTATTTTTTTATAGAAGTTTGCAGGCAATATAAGTCCTAGGCTCATTTATTTAGTGAGAAAATAAAGAAGCAATTTATCTTGCTCCCTTCGAAAACTAGAGAGATTATTGTAAAACACATCTCCCATTTGGATGAACTTGCAGGTCAACTCGACCTAAATTAAACTAAACTTGTTGATGGTTTTGACCCAAATGGTTTTTTTACTACACGTATGTCCCCAATTGGTTATTTCTCTTATTTTACCAAAATTGAACAGTTTAAAGGAGGTGGGGATAATTTGAATCTCCCCAAAACTTCAACTGACTAAGATATAAATGATATGAAGGAATCAACCAGTACCAATGAGAGATATTGACATCAATGTAGATAAGCAATGAATAAAAATCCAAATTCTTCGAATGTGTCTTAAAAGAGTACCCAAGTAAGAAAAAAACCTACGAGCAGTGGTTTAGAGATGAGGAAAACATCGGATGAAATTTTAGATGATGGAGGTGATAACGACCCAACAAAGTAAAATCTAAAAAAATATCATATTGTATACACCTCTTCCAAAAGAAAAAGGGAAACAAATAAAACATGGTTAGATGTACCTGAAAATCAAGAAAGTCCCTGGGCAATGGATGTAGACGAGCTTATCGAAAACCCAGCTGGTCTGAGAAAAGACTGTTGGGAACCCAAGAAATTTCCAAAAATGTAGTCACTCAAGGGCCAAAGATATTTGAAGAGGAGTATACAACATTGCAACACACGACCTATAATAGAAGTTCTAAAAAAATGTTGATTGAGAAAGTAAACAAAAAGAATAAGAAAGTGTCTGAGAAATGGAAATCAACAATTCATTTCAATGGGGTTGCACCATAAAAAAATGTACAATTTCACAAAGCAACCGGAGAAGCCCTGAACAAATCCGTCAGTAACATTAAAAAAGGGAAAAAAAAAGAATTGAGATAAATAAAGGAATTAGAGGCAGCCTTAATTCGAAGACCATTGTTTTCATAACCATTAAACACACAATTCAACAACCACTGTTCTTAGAAGATATCCCAAAAATTAGAAGCAAATGGAAAGGTTCATCTAGTTTGTTGTTAGAAGTAGGAAAATATGTTGGAGACATGATACAAAAAATAATATATTTGATCCAAGAAATTTGGGAGATTTCATAGATATCCACCAACTTTGCAACGAGGATTACAAATTTCAAAGAATTTCTTCAAAAATATCTGGAGAATGATGAAGGTTTCTACAAAGATGTTGTAGGTACATTCTCCACTAAGGTTTCTACAAATATGTTGTGGGTACCTGTTGGGCTCTAAAGATGTCCTAAAAACAACCTTAGTTTAACATTAATTTATCAACCCGGAGATTCGTCTTTTATCTCAAGAATATCAGTAAAGTCTACGCAGGTAGCCTAAAATCATGTAGCTAAACCAAATCTGAATTCATCAAAAATCAAGTTCCTCAAACATTCACCAAAGATTCTAAGAACTTAATGGAATTGAAATACGATTACTAAGATGCTGTAAAATGGAAAGGAACTAATTAATCTATTGAATTCACTTAACTAAAAAGCAGTAATTGAATCTACGTAAGGACTTGCAAAATTAACTATCAATTATGAATTCTGATTACTGGAAAGGAAATAATGAATTACTCTACCTACAGAAAGACGCAACAATTGTAATCTAATCGGAAAGGACAACTAATGTAACTTTTACTGAAAGGAACAACTATTGTAACTTTAACCGAAAGGAACGACAATCGTAAATCTAAAGGAAAAGGAACAACGTGGATGAAAATGTGAGGAACTGTCAAGCAACAATTTCAGAAATGGAAATCATAACGGTAATCATTAATAATCGAGGGAAATGTCTGTCTTTTATACGCAAACAATCATAAAATCATTGACACACTTATGCATTTATCCTTGGCTATTGTAAAAGAAATCTGAATCACAAAATAGAAATCAAACTTTGAACTAATACAATTACATAATGAGATAGTAGCTCCTTCAGACTGGGCCCTCGGTCTTCAGAAGTAATGCTACGAGAAACTTAGAACACAGAAATGGTAAAAACACTCAAAACTTTCATTGATTCCATAGCTGGTGAAACATTTACAAAAATTGCTTGCGCAGGGCAATTCTGAATTTGAATACTTGAATGTGATTTTTCTTCTTGTTTTTCTGGATATATTACCCTCTTATATATTACAATAATATGGTAAATCAAGCTATCCTAAGGATCAAAAGATCCTCAGGATTGCTTTACTATTATAAAGTTACAATATAGAAAATGCATTATCTTCAAAACTACTTTGCGCCTAAAAAGTCTTCAACCTCCAATAGCTTGTGCATAGACAAAATATCTTTGGTTATCTTTGAC
>JASDQU010946264.1:54654-67303 GCA_032191745.1 Picea mariana
AGGAGAGTTTTTAGAAGATTTTTATTAAAACTTAAATTAAATGAGAGTTAGGGAAAGATGGAAGTTATAAAACTCTATAAAAGAAAGGGAAGAGAAGGAAGAAAGGGGATGAATGGTTAGCGTAACGTTATGCTTCTGGATTTGTGAATTGACTGATTACTTCTGGGGAGTTGGGTTTTCCATCTCGGATAGGAGTGGTAGCTCAGCCTTGCGAGGTGAGCTGGGAGCTAGACGTACCATCTGGATAGTGTGTGGCTCCTTTGCGGCTTGGGGTGCTAAGGGGGAAGCAGAGTACCCCTAGAGATTCACTGGGAGGTGCCGGTGAGGTCTCGATGGTCGACGAGCGCACGGACGTCCTTCGAAGCAAGTGATAAGGCAATGGTATGTTCTTTATTTAGTAGATTAGATTGCCATATGACTTATGCTGGGATCGGAATAGCGATGGTAAATATATTGTATGTTTGGATTGATAGCAAACCCCTTTATTTTTTCTCTAGCCTAGCTGATTATTTGACTGGTGTCCTCATCACTTAAATGGTAAAATTGAATGGTGTGATTGTCATGTAAAGGCGTTTTTTTCTTTCCCTTCTTTTAAAACATTTAAAAATTCATATATGCATTACCACATTAGTACTTCTGAATTTTTGGCTAAGGTAGCGATCATAATAACAAGCGTGATAATTTAAATCTGGTATGGTTATATTTAGAGTTCCTTTAACTTCAATTAAATTTTCACACAACCAATACTGTAGTGTGATTTCATGTAGGAGCAAAGGAGAAATTTCTCATCCCTGCGGTTGTACAGATGTTTACCTTTAACTCTGTGTTTTCTTTTATTTATTTTGAGCATGGATGGCTTATGTGGAAAAGATTGTCGACACTGTAGAAATTGAAATCTTTGTAGAAATTAAAATCTCTGCGTTATTTTTCTGGGTTTGCTAAAGTTCTGTAGAGAATGCTCTTCTATTTTAGAATTTAGTAAGTTGAACTTATACAGAGGTTAAATTGATTTTTCTGTGGATTCTGACTAGTTCTTTGCCTCCTGCTCCTTTGTAATACACTTAAGAAAATGAAAAAAAAGTGTTCGTTCTCTCCACAGCGGTTGATCACTGCTAGCCAAACTGATGATGCCCTTTTGTGGGTAGTGTCCCTTGCTTTGCCACCTGCAAAATTTTGATCTGCTCGAAGAGATTCATCCTTAGGTTAACTTGGCCATGCGAACCTTATTTAGTGATACCCTGCAATCGACTATTATCTAATGGAGGGTGTAGCTTTTTGTTCCTCCCCTGATGACATTCCAAATCCTATGGTTGTGTTCCATTTGGAGTTTAACAATTTGCAGGATGGCTGCATTTAAGGAGAGGCTCTGCAACAAGTTGGTTAGGCCTCGACACTGGCTTGAGTTTACCTTGTTGCGATTTCCCTTCCTACCTTCCGAATCTGGTTCCTCAGTACTGGAAGCAGGATTGTGTGTATCTGGTGGAGTGAGCGTTGACCCAGCCAGACAATGCTCACTCGTCCCGCGAGGGTCGTTACAACATTTTTCTTCCCCTTTTTATAGACGATTTCAAAATCATAACCCAATATCTTGGTTACCCATTTTTGTTGTTNTTATCCAATCTGGTTGGATGATCGAGATAGCACAGAGAAAGGCCTCAACATCTTCATCCTTTATTGAGAGTGCATCTGCCACAACATTTTGCTTCCCCTTTTTATAGACAATTTCAAAATCATAACCCAATATCTTAGTTACCCATTTTTGTTGTTCTTCTGAAGATAGTCTTTGTTCCAAGAAGTATTTAAGACTATCATGATCTATTTTGACCTTGAATTTCCTACCTATTAGGTAAGGATGCCATTTGTTCAATGCATGTAGTATTGCCATAATTTCCTTCTCATAAATGGGTTTGTGTAAGTCATTTCCCTTGAGTGGCCGACTTTCAAAATCTAGGGGCCTTCCTTCTTACATTAGGACTATTATCGCACAGCTTGTAGCTAGGTCAAATGGCTGGAGAATTGAGGGAAAACTGGCGTAACAACAACCTTCCCCACCCAATGTCACCTCAATGGGGAGGTTCTTTCTATTTGGGGAGGTTAACCCAATGGAGATGTCCCCGACAACCTGGGGATTTGAAGAGGCTAAGGTATAAAGTCAATATTAAAGTTCCCCCTCATAGGTTACCACCAAGGTCAGACAGTCTGGCTAATTAGCCAATAAAGAAGTGTATGCCCAAATGAAAACACCTACCTGGAACAAGACAACAATAATACAGTATATATGCAGGCTATAACTCAATGGGTTAGTACTTCAATGACTATCTGATATCAATTAATAAGCAATGTAAAAACAATAGATATCAATGAGGTCAATGAAGTACTAACCCATTGAGTTATAGCCTGCATATNCTTTACTCAATAAATGTTGTAGATCATCATCCAATTGCTTCTAGAAGATAAATGCTGCAACAAGATGAGATAACCAAGTGAGACGTCATCCTTATCTAGGTTGGTTTTTTAGTTAGGGTTTCAAAATTTAAAGTTTTGAGAGCGATATTGGACACTATGACCTCAACGTTGTGTGCCTAAGATTAGTGCCTAAGGGTATATAGAGTCAATAAAGGAGAGGACACAGGATTGAAGGGGTAACAGGCTAAAGACGAGAGGGAAGGGTTCTAGACTGCTACAATAGTAAGGCCCTAGAATCAAAACCTTAGGGGAAAAAGGCTCACTCCGATGTTGCTTAAGCAAGGCCTCGTGCTCTTTCCTCCTTCTTTAGGTCAAACTTGGCAAACAACTAGCATAAGAAGAGGGTTAAAACAAGAGAATTTAATGAGGGAGAGTGTTGTAAAGACAACGCTCTATCACTAAACCCTAAAAGATGGATGGCCCTAGCTATAGATAACCTAGGCCTAGGACGTCACCTTCCTTTTAACCTTTAAAATCAAAACTAGCTTAAGAGAAGAAGTTAGATGAGTGTAAAAAAGGCTAGGCTCTATATTCCTCCTTAAATGGTTGAGTATTTCTCTCTAAGGGGACATATGACAATGACCTACTTGTGTGCTTGTCCCCTAGGGTTTTAAAATAAAAAATTCTATAAGTAAATGCAAGAATTACTAACCTACAACCATTCAATCAAGAAGTTTTGCAGAAAAAATACTTACATATCATGAAGGAAAGCATGTGCAAACCCTAGTTGTAAACCTTCCTCAAGAGAAATGCCATAATATGCCAAGAAAATCCTCCCATCAACAAGTGCGCCTCAATTTTAAAGACCAAATACCCAATAAGGGCGCAAAAATCAGACCTCACAAGTGTGAGTGATTGTATTATGTCCAAATGAGGGAAAAAACATCCTCAATATATATCATCTCATGACCTTTAATTATTTTTAGGTCATTAAAAATATCCGACAAGGATAATAACCAAATATCATATTGTTTTACATTAAACTATTAAATGAAACCCTAAATGAGCAATAAGAAAAACGTCAATCCCTTCTGAGGGAGACGTTGGCCCTTTTTAGGGCAAAAAACAACACAAGATGACAAACGTTGGCCCTCTTTGGGCCTCCAAACTCTGCCACACATGCCAAAATGCTCTCTCAAGGTGCCATACACTGGAGGTGACATCATGGCTCCTAGATGACGTTCTGGGGCATCAGAAAGGACATGTTCCACCTATAGTGGGTCAACCCCCTTGGGCTGGGCTCAACCAAAGTGTCCTGGATGAAAACATCCTCCTTCTTCTCTCATGCAACGGCTCAACCAATCATTGTCCCGTCTCTACCCCTGATGAGGTCCCAACAACCATATGATGGTCTCTTTAGCCCCATGGAGGTCCGAACTAATCATCTCCCCATGTGTACCAGTCCACTTGGTACCTATCTGTTTGGCATGGTCCTGCACATCAAAAAATTCGCCCTCCATGAGCTCATTATTCACAGGGATCATAGAAATGTCAATCATATTTCATCATTAATTTTATCAAATGCATGCATAAAACCCCTAGCATATCATCCAATAGCTTAAAAACATTACAATGACCTACTATACAAAGCTGAAGAAAAAGAAAAAATGCCCTATTGGGCCAGCATCCATAAGAAAAGGAAAGTTTCCGGAGGATATCATCCAACCCATGTAACATGAGGTGGTGTGGTCAAAGGATGTCCATACATAGTGAAAGACAGGGGTGATATTATCTATGGGTGCCTTTGTAGGAGGCGAGGTGTACCTGTCATGGATGCAATTCTTTCCAAGCCCTTTATTGCCTTTATTCTTTCTTTTCTTTCTTTTTATTTCAAGGTCTAACTAGAGGACACTGCCTTGGCATGGTGACCAGAGCTGACAGTGTTACCCACTAATACTTTCACAGAGATGATAAGGCTGGCTCATGATGAGACCCCCTTTCCCTTGGCCATGCAACCAAAGGTCACTGCCCTGGCATGGTAACCAGATAATGGTAATGTCATACTACTAGGTACCCATGAACATAATGTGCTGGCTCGTGATGAGACCCCTCATCCTCTTGTCTAGTTCTTATTTTGTCATTTTTCTTCGGGTCCCTCTTGTTTCTTATTGAGAGGCTTTTTATTGCCTTCTCGGGGATCCCTGGGGGAGGCATCTCTAGGTTTTATTTTTTATGGCTTTTATCTCTTACCAACTGCTTTTACCTCCTGGGCCTTTAGCCCCTTCTTCCCACAAGATAAGGTGTAACCCCACAAACAGGTCATCCTAATGTCTGGACTAGGGGAATGGGATAGATGAGTGGGAGATAAGATGTAAGAATAATGATATGATGGGAGTAGACGATGGCTCTTCAAAATCCCCCCTGGTGGCTAGCCGAAACCTATGGGTACAAGCTTGCTAGGGTACCCTGTCAATCCCCCCAACCTTTGGTCAAGTGGGTTAATGTAATATCCAAGCAGTTGTCAAAAATGAAAGAAATTTGATGCATATATCTGAAGGTTACAATGATCAAATATGACACATACCATGATACCTAGACTAATTACCTCATGGAGCAAGAGTCTTCTGCAATACAAGTCCAAGCCGAAGGTGATGGATGCTGCTGCTGTTGATAGGACAAGTCTGATGAAGAAGAAGAAAGATGGGCCCTCCAGGGCCATCCTCAGGTCAATCCTTCTCTTAGTACTCCATGTCTAGGACCTGTAGGCCTCGAGACATGATCTCCTAGTTATCCCTAGAAACTAGGGATAATATTTGGCTCCAACTCGGGGACATGTGCTCATCATAGAGTGCATGAGAACCTCAACATCTCTGGCATAAACCTGCAGACCAACTTAGACTCGAAAAGGGAATCAGTAAAAAAGGTGGGGTGGTATTGCCACCCCACAAATATATGTGTATGACTGAAATAAAAAAATCAATATGCAAGTGAGGAAGCAAACTAACATGAAATGCAAATGGTATAATACACGAAAGAATGCCTATGTACCTATACTTACCTCTGGAGTCATGTCCCACCACCTTGGTGGGGCTTGAGGAGATGCCCACTGATGGGTAATTGGTGCCTTCTCCCTTCCAAAGTGGACAAATATTATGAGTTATCAACTGATTCCATTCCAACTTTGAAAGGTCTGAGCCATGATTGTGTACTTCCTTTCACATTAGTTGGCTCTCCTTTCTGAGTATCCCACATCCATACCAAATCTCTCTCCTTGTATTTTTTTATTTTGTGTTTGGTTGTTCCCTGAACAACCCTGGTGTATTTTATTGAGGGAGGTGGGTGGGCTTCTACTGTAAAAACTTCTTGCTGGGATGGGTGGATTTTCACGTCATCTTCATCCTTTTTCCTTTTTAATATCTTCACTGTCCCAACTTCTTTGTTCTGAAATTCATCTAGAAGTTGTTGGTATTCTTCTTTCTTGAGCCATTCAATCTGATCAAACTCCTCTTCTGTTGCAATCTGAGATTGCAGAACATGTTATGTTTAATATGCTGGTAACCCATTTAATATAATCTTAATAAACTTAGAAAACGACACAAGTCAACTTTCAGTCTTGGTAGGAAGAGAAGATGGTCGGCCAATTAAAATAATGGAGTCTTCTCTCGCTGGAATGGTTTTTAATTTTTAATAAATGTTTTTTAACGGTAATTTTTATAGAAATAAATTATAAATAAAATATTAAATGTTGGAATGTTTATAAAAATAAAAATAAATTATAAATAAAATATGAAATGTTGGAATGCTTTTATAATTGAATTATGAATTTTTTTTATAAAATTAAACTAATAAATTATAAAATAAAATTTATCTATTATAAATAAAATAATTTTTAAATATTATAAATAAAATATTATTATAATTAAAAAAATAAATATAAAATTTATTTATTTAAAAATAAATAAATAAATTATTATTTTTTAAATTAAAAATATACATAATAATGAAAAACACCTCTTCAAAAAACACAAGTATTCATTCCTTAAAAAAAACCATGTATCTTAAATGTAGAGTTACCTAGTATAACCTATTAACATATTGCATATAGTTATGGTATAACTTATTAACATATTGCATATGGTTATTATGTACACATAGATGCCTATCAAATTGGTCTTATTCATGGTTAAATTTTATATAGGTTTTTTTTAGTGTTTTTTAAATAATAATTTTAAAAATATATAAAATAAAAAATTTATTTTACATAAAATAAATATTATGTTTTAATTAATAAATATTAAATTTAATTATGAAATGTTTATGTTTGATTATTATTGATTGTATTATTAATTTATTTCATTATAGTATGGTAAGAATATTTGAAATAAATTTTTGATGAGTGGGAAAGATTCATTCTCCAAATTCATTAAAATTCATGTGTTATTAAGTTTATTTTTTAAATATAGTAACATAGATCTATTTAATCTTGGATCTAAATGTTTAGTGGGTGGGCTAAGATTTTTTCCCCAAAATAACTTATGAACATTAATGTGCCATCAAATGTTAAAACACTAATCATAAGTTAGTTGGTTAGTTAAGTTAACCTAACTGTTATACAATTACATGACAGTTATGGTCTTTTGTATTATATATGTACATCTATGTACATGATCATTAACAGAAGCATTGATGAATAGAGTATGCCTTTTCTGCCTTTCTTTATTTATTTTTGTTCTTCATAGTTTCTTGATTGCTTTAGTTATTTACATTATGTTTCTGCTATTTTCTTCATTATAAATCTAACAGTGGTATCAGAGCAGGTTTATGATATAATGGCTTGAGAATTCATAATTTATTAGTCTCTCTTTGGTCTTAAGAACATGATCATAATTTTTACTGTGCATGTTCCTTCTGCTGTCCACATTGGGGAAGGTTGAATGACTATTGAAATTGCAGTAGTGAACAAAGAAGCAACAACCTGCGTGAGGAGAACATTTTCTTCACTGTGAGGAGGATGCCAACAATCAACATGAAGAAGAAGATTGCTTGCACTCCTACATTTTCTGTTTTGCTTGCACTCCTGCGTTTTCTGTCTAAAACGAATACAATTTGAAAGAAGTGGTCACCTTGGGGCGCGATCACAAGTCTGGTGAAGTGATGAAGCAAGAGAATTGTTTCCATCCAAATAACTTGCAGGTTTTGGTGTAATGTTGATTGTTTAAGAGCACCCAACCACTCTATGCATGAGCCTTCACTATACAAGAAGTTTAACAATGGAGAACAAGAAGTTCATTTCAGCGGAAGAATAAAAATCGCCAGTGGATAAAGGTACTCCAAATATTTCCTTATGCTGCAGAAGGAGAGCCGAGAAGACCCGCCACCATTATAGACCCCACGGTTGTTAGCCCTGGGAAACTTTGAAGGAGTAAAGGAGTACGAAGTCACTGCACATTGGGCGGCCTGCATGACTGTCGAGTTTCGAACCCGCGACCTGGGCGTGTTGATTGATAAGCCAAAATACATTAGATCTATGACCTGGGCGTGTTGATTGATAAGCCACATAGTTTATATTTCATTTTTAAAGACCAGCGTTATCTTTGCGAGCAATATATTTGTTGGGAGAAATGTATTTGGCCGCAATATATTTGTTGGGAGAAATGTATTTGGCCTCCTCTGCTTGAGAAATGTTTGTTAGCTCGCAGAAACATACAAAAACTAGAACTGTAGTCTGTGCTTGAATTTGGTCGTTTTGTGCTGTGTGGTTGGTTGCCGGTGAATTAAATTAAAGAAGAAAAATGTGTGACGAGTACAACCATTTCCAGTCCAATGCTGGTGGAGTATTAAACGATTGGAAATGAAAGACACGGTGGAGTATTGAACGATTGGAAATGAAAGACACGAGCATGAATTTGAGGTATTAAAGTGAGTTTTTTTTTATATTTAAATTTGATTACAAAAGATAAGCTTCCAAGAAAGTAAATTTGGGAAAGACTGGTTATAAAGTCACATCAAATTCCAATTTATTAATGATTAAATAAAGTGAGAGAGCTTGGAATAAATTTTAAAGTTAATCTTGAGCTTGGGAATTAATTTTAAAGTTAATTTTTATGAGGTATATTTTCAATATCCGGGTGATGATGTTTCATGGTAAATTTTACCAAACCTTATGATAAAGAAAGCAAGCAAAAACGAAAATTCAACATAAGGAGTTATAAGAATGCTTGAAAATGCAAAATTGTTTGTAATTGTAGTTATAAGAGTTTGTTATTTATTTGAAGACTTTTTGTAAATGTGTTATAAGAGGGTTTTTGGAAGTTATAATGAAGTTATAAGGTGGTTGTAAAGGTGTTATAAGGGGTTCAACAAATTGTATTTGAAAAATTGTATTTGGTGTTATTTGTAGACCCACCCGAAATTGAATAAGGGGGTCTATCTTATGATCTTTGTGTGCGTTATTGGTTATCCTGTAGTTTTTTGGCATTCATGCAACAGACTGCAGTTTTTTGGCATTCATGCAACGGATGATCGCTCTTGGCATGCACAACAGGATACAAAATTGAATTTTGTGGCATCAACATACAAGCATCTCTCTTCCATATTCTGCATAATGGCAAGAATTGAAGAACTATTTACAATATTGCGCACATTAATTAACTCAACTACAGAATCTACAATTGCAATAAACAAGTGCACTCTCAGTACAATGATTACTTGTTTACAAGTAATACACAAGAAGATTGATATATTCAAACATCAAAACAAGTTGTTGTCTGATGAGTTAAGTTTGCTTCGACACCAACAATGTGATTTTAACAAACATAGTGACATCAAGGATGAGAATGAAGACGCGCAGTTGACTAGTAATGAAAGTCATAAACATGAAGATCAGTTAGATGAAGTTCTTATGTCAGAAAAAGTTGCGGATAAATGTATTGTTCGACCATGGGAAGAATTACGATTTAAACGAAATTGATATGGACTAGGATATGTACATGATGCTGACAACCTTTTTCATTTTCCTAATTATTGCGAACCTGTTTGCTTTGTGAGTGGAGGTTTTTTGAATGATGATAAGACGACAGAGGTTGCGGATATTGGTAAGGAACAGGTACATGATATAGCCGATGATGATGTTGCTAATTGGTCGGATAAAGAACCCATACAGTGTAAACACTATCACCGGTTTGTCCATGATAAGTCAAACTGTTTTGATCTTCACCCATGCAAATTTTGTGGGAAGGCAAATCATTCCTCAGTAAGGTGTCAAAAGCGCAAGAGGAAACAACTTCATTTTGGATGGTTATGGAATTGGCGTTGGCGTTTCGAAGCCAATTTATTGGAGCAATCTCATCATCAGATTTATACACAAGTACAATCATACTTGATTGGAGATATTTCTACATTTGATGGACATGAATGTTTTTCAAGATTTGATGATTTAGGGTATGATCGGGGCCTAGTTGATGTAGTCTTCTTAGTTGAAGATCGAGTCTTCAGACTCCACCGGAAGACAGTTTGATGTGATGGATCTCTTCTTGGCCATACTTGCGAATGATGGTTAAGGAAATTGGAACCACTTGTCCCTAACAGGGGGGAAATCTAGTTGAGTCAGGTTCCAAGTTTGATTTTGAGTTAGGCTCCAAGTTTGATTTTGAGCCTGCGAACAAATGATATTGTTTTTGATATGGTTTGTGGTCATCTTAAAACCACCAATTGAGCAGAAGACATGAAGTTCTGCTTGTTATATTTTCAGATTTTTGAGCCTTGAGCTATTGTTAGTTTATGGTCAACTTAAAACCATGCCATTTAGTAGAAGACATCAACTTCTGCTAGACATTCGGTTTGTGGTCATCCCGAAACCACTAGATTGGTTTGTGGTCATCCTGAAACCACCAGATGAGTTTGTGGTCAACCTTAAACCACCAATTTAGTAGAAGACATCAACTTCTACTATTTTTTTTTCAGAGTTCAGAGAGCATCTTCAGCCAACCCTCTGAATATTCACTTGACACATGTGATTGTCAAGTAGTGGCAGTTTTTTAGGCAAGAACGAACTTATGATTAAGGGGGGATGTTAAAACACTAATCATAAATTAGTTGGTTAGTTAAGTTAACTTAACTGTTATACAGTTACATGACAGTTATGGTCTTTTGTATTATATATGTACATCTATGTACATGATCATTAACATAAGCATTGATGAATAGAGTATGCCTTTTCTGCCTTTGTTTATTTATCTCTGTTCTTCATAGTTTCTTGATTGCTTCAGTTATTTACATATGTTTCTGCTATTTTCTTCATTATGAATCTAACATCAAATCTACTCTTTAGATATATAGACACTGATCTATCCTAACTTTAAATGTGGATCCTTGGTAAATGGGAGAAGATTTCTTCCCCAAACTAACTCACAACACGTATTTATTATCAAGTTTACTTTTTAAATATATAAACATAATTAATTTTAAATTCAATTTTTTTTTTCTAATTTAGTTTTTTAATATTTTAATTTTTTATTTCAATTATAAAAATAACAAATCAATTTAACTATAACTATAAATGTAGTTAATTACTCTCTTTAATAATTATTAAAATATTAGATATTATCTTCAAATTTATTTATGATGAGAAACTAAAAAAACATTCATAAACATCATATTTAATATTTAATAAATTAATAAATATCAAATTTAATTCTTTAAATATAAAATTGTTATATATATATATATATATATATATATATATATATATATATATATATAAAATAAAAACACAAGTCAATAAAAAAATACTTAATTTTATGTATAAAATAACAAAAACACAAGTCAATAAAAATAAATTTAATTTTATATCTAATCAAAATTTAATAAATCATCCAAGAAAAACAAGTAAATAAAGATAAATACTAATATAAAATTTTTTACTAAATAAGATGTAGTTTTTGTCAAAATTTAACAGACCATGCAAGTCAATAAATACAAAGTCAATATAAATCATCTTACCAAAGAATATGTCTTAGCAAAGAATATGAAAAAATGTGGTCTTCGTCAAAATTTAATGGACTAATAAAAGAAAACAAAACAAGTCAATAAAAACAAACTGAATATAAAATGTAATCATTAAATATAAAAATTATTAAAAGCAATTTTATAGAAAATATGTATAAAATAATAAAAACACAAGTCAATAAAATGAAACCTAATTTTATGTCTGATCAAAATTTAATAAATCATTAGGTAAATAAACATAATGCTAATATAAAATATTTTACTAAATAGGATGTAGTTTTTTTCAAATTTTAATAGACCATACAAACCAATAAACACAAAGTCAATATAAATAGTTTTACCAAAGAATATGTCTTAGCAAAGAATATGAAAGAATATATGGTCTTCGTCAAAATTTAATGGACTAATAAAAAAAAAATAGGTCAATAAAAACAAAGTGAATATAAAATGTAATCATTAAATATAAAATTTTTAAATATAAAAAATATTAAAAACAATTTTATAGAAAATATGTATAAAATAATAAAAACACAAGTCAATAAAAAGAAACTTAATTTTATGTCTCATCAAAATTTAATAAATCATCAAGTAAATAAAAATAATGCTAATATAAGATATTTAACTAAATAGGATGTAGTTTTTTTCAAAATTTAATAGACCATACAAGTCAATAAACACAAAGTCAATATAAATCCTCTTACCAAAGAATATGCCTTAACAAAGAATATGAAAAAATATGTGGTCTTGGTCAAAATTTAATGGAATAATAAAAGAAAACAAAACAAGTCAATAAAAACAAAGTGAATATAAAATGTAATCATTAAATATATAAATTGTTAAAAACAATTTTATAGAAAATATATAAATTAAATTAAATATATAAATTTTAAATATATAAATTGTTAAAAACAATTTTATAGAAAATATTTTACTAAATAGGATGTAGTTTTTTTCAAAATTTAATAAACCATACAAGTCAATAAACACAAAGTCAATATAAATTGTCTTACCAAAGAATGATGATGATGATGATTAACGTCCACTAAGACCTAATTGGTCTATACCTTAAGAGGGTAAGTGATTACTTGTGATTCTTTAGAATTTTGTTTCTATGCTCAAAAAGCATTAAGAGAAGCTTTCCAAGATCACCATACTTTTGTTGAGTTAAGAGGTTAGGAAGGTTGGTAGTGTGATCAATATTTTGAAAATGAGATCTAATATGGGTATAGGCTGGACA
>JASDQU010946267.1:0-10382 GCA_032191745.1 Picea mariana
TGGACCAGTTCCATGGAAGAACCCTTCATTCATTTTACAGGAATTGTCAAGGAGGAATTTGACAGTCGAAATTCTCGGTGGAGGATTCGCGAAGTCTCGAAAGCTGTCAGATCTTGCAAAGGAGCAAGAAGGTTACGATGAGTGTTTTTTTTTTTAAGTCGAAAGCTCAGGAGAAATAGGGTTGTTCGATCGCCCATGGATACTGACTTCGGAGTTTGGAGGTTTGAAGGTGCAGAAGAATCCGACAGCACTAAGTGGATAGGTGGCGTACTTGTCGATACAGGGGTCAAACCTTTGTTTACCATTTCAGGGTTTTGTGAGTTGGAGAACCAAAATCCTTGTAGCGATATTTTCAAAATCATGAAAGGCGAAGTCCCGAAATAGCGAAGGAATCTGAGCCATTCGCTGGAAGAAGGACACATGTCATGAGATCCTCTCTATCGGGGATTTGGACATCAGGTTTCAGAGAAGGAAGTCTCTTGACTTTGTGAGTGGAAAAGTCGCGAGAATATCGGGACCATCCATTCAAAAAGGACAGGTGGCAAAGATCTAGAGATCTCGCAAACTCGAAGGTTCGCAGGGTGAGAGCCCAAAAGTTGGGTGCTCCAAGTCACGAAGTTGTGAAATCGCAAGGAGCGAGGTTAGCCGTCGGATCCAGGTTATGGGAGGACAATTGGATCAGGAGCCCCATCACATTTCTCATGTTCGGGGGTTCGGAGGTTGAGAGGAGTTACTTTCGATTGCAAAAGTCGCGAAGTGCTAAGAGCCGAGGCATGAGTGTGGACGCATGGTAGAAACTCAAGGTGGGGCCCAGGAAGTAGACTGGCAGACACATGTCACCTAGTGAAGGGAGTCAATGCTCTGTTGACTTCTTGTGTCTCAAGGATTCATGAGATAAGAGCGTAAGAGTTCAACCTTTGAACTCACGAAGTGGCGAGTTGCGAGAGGCGCTGGCATTTAAGCATAGCCGGTGGACACACACACAAAGGGTGCTGACAGAGAAGATCCATAACCATTTCACGATCTCGGGTATTACAATATTGGGGAGGAAGAGTTGGGAGTCAAAACTCACGAACTCACGAGATTGCGAGCTACGAAAAGGACCCATGGATCGATAAATTGCAGATTCTAGGAGGAATCTGAAAGAGCCGATCCAGCTCTAACGGGTTAAAGAACGATCCTGTGAGTGGATATCGGTCCGAGGGCTGATAGGTCTGTGTCACATAGCCCCAAAAGATATATCTGCATACCCTCTCCTACTATGCACTCATTTGATAAAGTAAATTTTATTTCGATAGAATGCCATGAGCGAGTGGTAGAGGATGACGTCTGTTATTTTGCAAGATGAGATGGTTAAGGTGAAACTTAATATCTTTTTATTTGAGGTGCATGTAGTCCTTTACATATTTCCTTCTTTCCCTTAATTTCTTACCAAACCACTAAGCAGACACTTCTAACATTTCTCCAAAGTTGTTCATTTGCGCAGGTTAGATAGAGAGATCCTCGAAACAACTGCAAGTTCTTTGGCGCTTCTTGTGTTGTATGTGAGAAATGAGTTAGGAACAAAGTTTGATATGTCACATGATCTGAGGCCAACCATTGTCTTGTTAAACACAAATTTCAAAAGTGCTAAAATAAAACAAAAAGAAAACAAACAACATTTTGAAATCAACGTAGCTGAAACAAAAACATGAAGACAAAATCATTTTTTTGTTTTTGATTTTTTAATGGAAATAATTGTTTAGGGCTTGGCCATTTACTGGGAGGGCATCAGGTTCCCTCCTCAGATTATGTGACCGATAAGTTCCTTCCCCAATCTTCTCATCCACTCAAAAAGGTCCGAGCCATAGATTATGAAACTTAGAATGTTTTCCTTTAGGCTCGTTTGCTCTGTCCCATTTTAGGACTAAGTCTCCCACTTCAAAATTCTTTTGTTTAGCCTTATGCTTGTCAAACCATCTTTTAACTATCTATTGGTGGGCTATGAATTTTGATTTAGCTTTCTCCCTTTCTTCTTCTAACATGAGCAGGGTGTCAATTATTTGTTGTAAGGTTGATGAGGGATGTTTCCCGGACACCTGCGTGAGTTGAAGGGATGGGAGATATAGTCCATTTGGGAGAATGGATTCATGTTTGTATACTAGAAATTATGGGGAATTACCTATAGCTTCCTTGGGTGTAACTCTATCTTCCCATAGAGCATTATGGAGCAGATTATGCCAATTCCTTTGGTTTTATGCAACTGTCTTCTTCAAAATCCTCACTAGGTTCTTTTTAGTTGATTATGCCACTCTGTTTCCTTGTGGATAATAATTCGTCGAGTATATAATTATGATTCCTTTTTCTAGTGAAAACTTTGTTAATAAGGTGGAATAAAAGTAAGTTGCATTATCGAAAACAAGAACAAAAGGGACACCCAATCTTCTGATTAATTGTTGTTCTATGAATTGGATCACTACCTTCTCATTCACGTTAGTTAGAGGAATGGCTTCTGCCCACTTCGTGAAATAATCAGTGGTAGTAAGAATGTATTTGTGTTGTCTCAAAGATATTGGGGTAATCCCTCCTATGATATCTAACCTCCATTTCTCAAAAGGCTTAGAAACGGTCACCGGTTGGAGTGGGATTGTTGCTCTCCTCTCTCTCCCAGCACTCAATTGACAAATCTTACAATTTCTAGTGTATGCGTGGGCATCTTTGAACAAAGTGGGTCAATAATAGACAACTCTCAATATCTTATGAGCGGTAGTGTCTCCTGCAAAATGTCTGTCGGTAGGGCCATCATGGAGTTCCTTTAGAACTTTGTCTGTGTCTATACATTTGAGGCATCTTAAAAGTACCCCATCATAATTAACCCGTAAGAGTACCGAATTTATGATGTGATATTGCGTAGATTTTAACCTGAGAGCTCTCCTTTCCATGGGATTTAGGTCTTTAGGGAAAGTCCCATGATGCAGGAGATAAGTCAATTTCTGATACCAAGACTCTTCCCCTGGGGAAATGTATGAAGCTTCACCACATCATAGTGTCATTTTATTATCCCATCCGGGGTCTTCATTTACTTGGTCTTGAGCTTCAACTGCCATCTTGCATAGCCCTTGTCCTTTAACCAGTTTGGCAAGTTTTATATCTAGATAAAATTCTTGAACTACTTCCATCCAGTTTCTTCTTCTTTCCCTCGTCTCCTGTTGAGTAAATAGAGATCAGACTGCAGGGTGAGGCACAATTACTTTGGTGTGATTCTTGAGGATGTACGATCTGAAATGTTTTACTGCCTTTTAAACCGCATAAGCCTGTTTATTTATAGCAAGTTAATTCTGTTCATCTCCTCGAAGGTTAGTTCTCATGAACAACACTAGGGCCTTGTTGTTGTCATCATCCTTCCGAGTCAAATCTGCAGCTAATGATTAATCGGAGGTGAAAGTGTAGAGGAAACAATCCTTGCTGAAATCGGGACTCCACAACATGGGGTCTTGGGATATATCGGTCTTAATATCACTGAAGGATTTATTTCATTCATCATCCCACCTAAATTGAGCACCTTTAGGAATCATGTTTTGTAAGGGTTTGATAGTTTCCCCGAAATCGGGGGTGAATTTCCTCACAAAATTGATTTTTCCAAAGAATGACTACATAGATTTCTTGTTGTGAGGCAAAGGGAGTTGAGCTATGGACTTAATCCTTTCCAGGTCTATGCGAATGCCTACTTGAGATATAATGTGACCCAACAACTTTCCTTCTTCCACACCAAATATGGTTTTCTTAGGGTTTAAATATATACCGTATTTTCTAGACCTTTGGAAAATATGGGTTAGGTGTTGGATGTGCTCCTCTCTGTTCTTTGAATACATAGTTACATCATCAAGGTACACTACCGCACACTTGTTGATCAGTCCCCAAAATGCTACGTCCATGGCCCTTTGGAAGGTTGTAGCTGTGTTGATTAACCCAAAGAGCATGTGTTTGTAAGCGAAAGTTCCCCACTTGGTTCAGAAGGTGGTTTTTAAACGGTATTCCTCTGAAACCAGAGCTTGGTTGTAACCTGAGAAAACTTCTAGTAGAGATAAAATATTAGAGCCGGACACGGTCTGCAAGAGTTGCTCCATCGGTGGGACTGGGTAGTTGTCTTTTTCTAAAGCTCTGTTGAGGTTCCTAAAATCTATTCATAAGCATATTTCTCTTGACTTTTTCCTCATAGGAACCAAATTTTCTACCCACACAAAATGCCTAACCTGGAAGATAATTTTGGCATCTAAAATTTTCTTCAACTCCTGACACATGAGAGGTTTCAGGGATGGGTGATACTTCCATAGCTTATGTTGGAAGGGTTTCACTTCTAGTTTTAACGGGATAGTGTGTTGAATGATGCAGGTATCATAAGTTTTCAAATCTTGGTAGGACCATGAAAATACATCTTGATATTGTTTGAAAAGTTTGATATAAACCTTCCTTTCCTTATATTTATTCGTACCAAGATTCATAGTTTTGGGGTTTTTTGGGTTTCTGAGATTTATAATTTCATGCATGGTAAAGGAGCTACCAGTCTTCGCTTTTTTGGGCCCCTTAAACCGTTCTTTCAGGTCAAATTTTTTTTATAAGTTAGCTATCCCCTTCGGTATTGTGTGAGACTTTGATTTGTCAATTGGTTGACCCATCCAGGGATCAATTTCTATTGATTGTTCCTAGAATACTTCGTCGTCAATAACCAAGTCTTTAAAATTATCCTGGTTAGTCAGAAAGTTTATGATATGCTCATCCCCTTCAAAGACCTTCCAATTAGAAATTTTGTTAGGCACCGATGGTTTGTAGAGTAGTTCCACAGTGAATCGAGAAGCTTCATAATCTTCTAGAGGTGATAGCCTTGAGGCAGTGGTGACCAGAGAATCAAAAAGAATGTTCTTCACTCTGGGAATTGCTAAAATGTTGAAAGCTTCAAAATTCTCTATTAGCCTTTGCACCTCCTGTTGGTAATTCTTCATGTGTGGAGAATTGCAATGTATAGTATTCCTTACTTGCCTAACGATAATCTCAGAATATTCAAAATCCATCAATTATTTGACATTTAAATCTATGGATTTCTTTAATCCTTGTACTGGAGCTTCATACTCAGCAGTGTTGTTTGTGCATTCAAATTATAGTCTACAGGATAGGAAATTACGTTTACCCTTTGGATCAATGAGGATGCACCCTGGCCTAGATCCTTGTTTTGATTTATATCCATCAAAGTATATGGTCCAAATTCATGAACAAAAGTTATCCATTTCTTCTTTCTTATTAATTTATGGCTTACTTGTTTGTTTCGTGACTTCTAGCACAAGTTCTTGATAGGAGAGAGTTTCTTCTTTTGGTATCGACAATTCATATTGAAACACCATTTCAGAATTCTGAGTGAGAGGGACATTAGATGAAAGAGGGAAGAAGTTCCCGAAGTAGTAATCATAGAAATAATTGTCCATCATAGAAAAATCTGTCGATGAGGGTTTGTTTAGGGTTTCTAGATCAGTGACAATATGTTTCAAATATTTTTCTCTATCAATCCTGATCATATTCTTGTGTCCTTTTAATGGTAGCCAAAGGTGTGCCCAGTATGTACTAAAGTATCCATTTAACATTTCAAACCAGTCTCGACTTAACAATAATCCATAAGCTTCTGGGATGTCTACTATAATGATGTCAATCACTTGTATGAACTTAGGATGCATGGCTACTCTGATCATTAAATCTTTGAGTTCTCCCATGACCTTCACCTGGGTTCTGTCTAATTATATTACATGCTTGTCACTCTTGAGAGGAACCATGTTTAGTTTTTTATAGATAGAAAAAGGTATAATGTTAGAGGATGCTCTTGAATCGACCAAATAGTTATGGATATTCCTATTGAAAACTTCAAACGTTAAAAGGAAGGGTGGGACAAAAGGTCTTCCCTTCTTGTCCTCCAAGCAGGCGTTTACCATTAGCTTATTCACCAGATCTGTGGTAGTTATACTTATTTCTTGATCATTGCTTGTCGTAGGGTTTTTTGCTGATTTCAAAGCTTGTAGCAAAAAGTATTTTTGTTGAGGGATTATACATATGTCCATAACTGATATATTAGCCTTTAGCTTATTCAAATATTCAAATATGTTGTAATAAAGTTTGGGCGATTCTCGGGTATGGATTCTTATAGGATTGTTACAAGGAGAAAAAGGTGCCTTCGAGTGATCGAGGGTTGACCTTCCCCCCGATGTTTGGGTAGTAGTAGGATATTTTGAGACATGTGGACCCTTACTGTGCGTTTGCACAACCAAGACCTCTGCGGGTGGTTCTTGAGACTCAAATAAGTCCTCGAAAGGCATGATAAGGTCAGGGTCCCATATCAACATGGTTGTATCTTCTGGTGGATCAATCTCTTCTTGATCAGAAACATTCATAACTGAACCACTTGGTTGTTCGTTCAGGGAGACTTCATCTAGGAATCAATTTTCCATTAAATTCATGGCATGCAACCATTGAGGGCAGTCCCTTTCAGAGTGGTTTTCCTGGTGATAAGTATAGAAATAATCAGATGCTACATTTCCTAAATCGATATTTAGGTTAGTTGGGGGGTTTCAATTGCTTTGAACAGAGGGTTTATTTTAAAGAAAGGCTTATAGGGACTTTGGCCTTGGTTTCCCTCCCCAATAATTCTTCTTACATCAATGATTTCATTTGATAACTGCTTAGCCATGCATTGTAGGTCCTCTATGTCTTTGTTACCCTTTTCAGGAGCTTGTTTTGCTTGTTTCCCCGGGGGTCTAGTGAGCAATAGCCCTCTCCAGGGAGGGGGTTGACCTTCTTTCTTGACTAGGGATACCTAAATCTCTTTGCATCCTTTCATTTGAAATTAAATCATTTTGGCCTCTTCAAAATTCTCAGCCAAGGTTAGTTTGGAAACCCTCTTCACAAACATGGAAATAACAGCTGGGAGGGCATTAGTTTATACCTTGATTTGCAACTCCTAGGTAGGTTTAGCTTTGGGATGGAATTAGTTCAAGATAGTTGTGAATAATTGATTGAAATATTTAACCCTTTCTTTCAAACTCATGGTGGAAGAAAACAACTCAGCCATCAAGTCTCCTGTAGTAGTTTCTTCTGCAAATTTATCTAAAAAATCCTTCTGGAATTTCATCCAGCTAGTTATAGATCCTACAGGTAGATCAAAATACCACTTGGAAGCTGAATTCTCAAACGTATAGGGGAATAGTCAGCATACTACATCTTCATGCTGGACCTTCATAATTATGATCGCTAGTATGAATTTCCTTATATGATCTTCAGGCAATCCTAAGGTCTCGGGGTCGAAATTAGGAAGTAACTTTTCTGGGTGTTGGGGAAGATTATGTACTCGTCCTGGTATGGCCAAAGTGTCTCTGGCCAAACAAGTTTGGTTGTTATGAGGTGGGTTTCCTCTCTCTTCCTCATGGTCATTGTTTTCTTCCATATATTCAGATTCTGAGTTAAAATCCCCCTCTTTCGAAAAATCGTCTAGTTTAGAGACATCGCCAGATGGTGTTTACGGGATCATATTAAGAGGATGTTTGATTTTGGTGATTGTAAAATCTATTAGGTCTTCTACTATGTGCAAGAAAACCTAGTTGGGGGTGTCGACCACTGGTCTGCTTATTTTTTGTCTTCGAGGAAGTATTGGAGCTAAGGGTAACGTACCAATCTGCTGGGCTTACGCTCTCATGATTCTTCTGAATTGATTTAATTCCTCATTAGGAAGAGCGTAAGGTATATCAAGGAACAATTGTCCTTCCTCGGGCTGGGGTGAGTCACTTGTTTCAGGAGTACTCAGTGTGTGTGGGTTTTCTTGGGAATGACTAGCCATGCATGTGGGTTGTTTTGAATCTATAGGTTGCTTGAAATATTACGTGAAATATGTATTCAACCATTCATTCTCAGGCCCTCCTTCTAGCACCAATTCTATTGATGGGTCCTAAATCCTTTAAACTAAACAACAGGAACCAAAACCACCACCGAGGCCCAGTTAGACTCTACAGTGTTTAATAGTGGAATGGTTCTCCAGATCTTGCGTTTCGGCCAATTAACCGATGGGATTTATGTTTTCTTGTGAAGGCGTCTCCTTCAGTTTGGACTTTCTTTTTTTTTCTTATTTCCTCTTGGGTGGGACCGATATAAGATTGAAGTCAGCATAAACCAACTTGACAACAAAACAGAAAAAGGTTTTAACTACTAGAGAATATGCTGAGCTTAGGATAACCCGCTACTCAAGCATGCATACAATAATTCTATACCACAAGCCTAGTACTAATATGTTAACCATGTGAGCATCCAATTACTGTCTGAGATATTTTAATTATCAAAAAGAAAAAAACATGCGATAAATAATGGCAAGTAAAATAATTCACCTACTCTGATAATCTATCACACAACAACACAACGATTCATATTCATCATTAAAGAAAAGAACTGTAAAACATTGCATCAAATAACTTAACAATAAAATTAATAGTTCTTACTCATTACAACATCTATTCATGAAACACGATAGGAAATAGTTCTTCTCCACGTCCAAGCACACATGCATTTGATGAAAATATAACTTGTCTCTGGTCCAAAAGGACTTCTCAATTACGGGTAGCTCCAAAACAATTCTTAACAAACTAGAAAAGGAGAGTTTCTTGAAAAAACCATCGACCCTTGACTAATCGGTCAATTTTCTTATTTATAACATAAAATTAATTTAAAATAATGGCTAAAGTGCAGTTAGGCAAAACAAAACTCGTCACGTGGCATTCTATCCTAACAATTTTCTAATAGTCCTCTTGAGATACCACTTTGAAATGGGTGACTCTTATCATACTCCGACCAACTGATGAACAACTCCTCACAAGTGTTAGCGTATGGGAACCTGTGTTGTTCCATCAAGGCTGTGTAAATTTCTATGATTTCTACTGCATGTGCCCGATACTTCACCAGATTGGTACTTAACTGCTGAAGCATAGCCCAAGCTCTGATCGGGTGTTCCATAAATTGTTCCACCTGCCCTGGCACTATGTCGGTCATCTTTGCTAGTCTTTCAACCCATGAAGAATCTTGCTTGGTGAATAATCGTAAGCGTGAATAATCCAGACTGGTGCATACCTGTAAAGCTTGTGAAACCTGGTTGTTTGATACTTATGTGATCTTTGCAACCCTTCGAATTTCTTGCACCTTTTCTGTTAGCACTGCCATTTTTCTCTCTAGTTAGGGTGAGTTACATCCGCGTGCCGTAGCATGAAAGATTAGGTATGAAAAACATGAGATTCGAAGTCATGCCAGTGGCTGGTTGGCCTTTGGGGTCGAGAAAGGATGTCAGAGCCAAACATGTGCCAAAAGTATGAGTATGTTCCAAAAGGGTCAGATCCTATCATAAGGGAAGTCGTTAAGCGCCTTAGGTCAAGGCAAGTTCCTCAAGCAAAGGTCGCATCAAAAAGTGAATCAACCATCATCAGCTCATCATGGAGGCTGGGAAATTAAAAAAAAAATTATTTGATCATACCACACACCCTCTACAACTCTTATCAGTTGCATCTCACATGCCCCAGATCATACCCGTCATGTAGATATAACACATATATTCTTTAAAACATCCTGTCATCAGGAATTCAGTGTTCCCTGGCACGTTTCGATTCACTGCCCACTCTGTTATAAATTCTAGACATTCTTCATGTGTTCTACTTACTAGCCAATTTTATGCATTGTTGGTAATTCGTCTCATGAGTCCGGTCTGATAAAATTCTTCTCTTTGGACCCTTGTCAAGTCACCCATGCGCAAATCAGATACATTGTTGCACTATGGTAACTCCTAAAAATGCAAGACAGGGCTTGCGAGGTAGCTGAAGCGCCAGACTTGAGCCCCAAAATGCCTGAGACTCGTTATTATTTGCAATGGGTGTTCCTAAGGCTTCAAAGGGAGATTCCTACCTTTGTGCAGAAATGATGGTATTTCTCGGTGTGGAGACTGAAATGGAAGAAGTTACACTGGAAGGAAACAGGTCGGAAGCCACGCTTCCTCAACAACAGATACCGTGGAGGATAGGAATACCCAGGAAGAATAAGGAAGTTGGGGAAGAAAAAATCCTAATTGGGTCGAGCGCAAGATCAGTCTCAAAGGAGTTACTAATGCATGTTATCTGGCTAGAGCCTATCGAAACCGCAAGTTGGGGAAGTGGGGGAAGAATGAGGAGGACAAATGCCTTGGGTTCTAATGTTCAAGAGCCTATTCAACATCTGTAGCAAGCACAACTTGCCATTGCTAAACTCTACTAGGAAAATAGAGAACTACGATGATAGTTGGTGGAAAAGACCCTTGAGGTGTTAGCACAACAAGGTCGTGAAGGGAACGTAACCTGGCTGAA
>JASDQU010946267.1:15061-33101 GCA_032191745.1 Picea mariana
TAGCTGCTAGACATACAAGGAATAGAGTTATAGGGGGATATGATTCCACAAGAGAGGGGCCTTGAGGGGCTAAGTGTTTATTCCTATTTTAACTACCCTTTTTGTCTAAGGAAGGGGATCTGTTGCATGAGATTCTTGGGAAAGGCTAGGAGGTTCTTGATTCCCCACGAGAGATACTTAAACCCATACCTGGTCTAATTGTGGGGTTGGTCGTTGGTCAATGGTCATTATTCGTTGGCTAATCCGCTCCTTCCCTTCTACATTTCATACCATTATTTCCCTCACGCCCTTCCATGCACTAACTTACCCATCCATTGATCCATCCTCACCTGCGTCTTGGATTGGTAAAGGGAAAGGAACTGCTAAGAATTATCCACAAGATAGTTGTTTGTAATGGTCGCTGGTGCAATCCAACCATGACCTAGGAACTGAATATCTGATATGCGTTGGCTTGTGCCCTATTTTTCTCACAAATGAAAGTCCTGAGAGTTCTAGCATTGAGATTTTGGACCAGCTGTGCTGGAGGCCCCAAAATAAAGGAGAGGGACTACGTGGCAGAGAAGGGTGGAGGTCCATTCTCTTGGGTGGTACAGGCTGGGTAGAAGAGAGTTGGGTACTTGGATTTTTGTGGGTGTTGGGAAACCTATGAGAGCTTGAGAGCTGACTGGTTTGGGAACCCACGTACACTCTGGAACTGTCCTTGTGGATTCATAGCCTTGGCTTGGGGGTGACACTGCTGTTGATATTTGGAGCAGTGGTGTCTACAGTTGGGTGGAACGTCCTTGGTCTGTAGCCAGTTGGTGTCACCTTTTTATAAAGATAAGTGCTCTATGTTGTGATATTATTATCTGTGTATGAATTTATTTCACTATATATTTTTAATTATCATTTAACTAAATCTTAGATTATGCATGCTTGTTGGATATTGTTCTGCATGTCACTAAATATTGTATATTATGCATTATTTTTAATAAAATAAGGTATGAGTAAGAGTACAAAGTCCAAGGGTGGGCTCAAAGGTAGCCTGCCCCGGCCGGTGGGTGGATGGGGATGTTACAATTTGGTATCAGAGATTCTGGTTGAAACACCAGGATGGCATGGGCTGGGTCTTTTGGTCAGAGTCTCATGGTTACAGATTGAACTCTGACTATGGAGTTGAAAATATTAGGGGGAATGGCATTGCAGAATCTATGTAGGATTTAGATCACCAGAGACCCATTGTAAGGGGTTCGAAGGATCGTGACCATCCCCTTCGAATTCAGAAGTGATATCCACTATAGGATCAAGAGAGATCTGAGATCGTTGGATTGGAGAACAGGTGAACAAGGGTCATTCGATGAAAAGGAAGAAAGGGCTAAGGTCACCACCATCAGATTCCATTGGAGAGAGAGATCAATGGAAAACCAACATTGCGAGGAACCAAGTTGCAAGGGAGATAATTTCCCAAGGTGGTCTCGCAATCCAAACCACGGTTTCACCAAGGGGTTACATGTCAGCATCAAGAGAATTGCGGGGTGAAAAGAGGGTTACTCCAAACCATCGATGTGTGCCCCCGCAAATTGAAAGGCAGTAAGTGATGCAACATGTTAGGGCTTGAACATAGAAACTATGTATAACCAAAGTAGTTTGGGGCCATCCATCATCAAGGAGAGACAGGTGGTACAATATCCACAACTTTGGAAGTTTGTTGATGAGGAGGAGCTTAAATAGATGAAGAATATCTTGATCGTCGATCACCAAGAGGTATGTGTCAGCAGATTAGTAACTCTAGATAAATCTGTTCGAGAGGTTTTCAGTTGAGATTTGAAACTCCCGAAGCTCGGAGAGCCGGAGAGCTAAAGTAAATCTCGATCATCCGATCATTCGAAATAGATCTTAGTCGCCATATCGTCCGAAGTAAATCTCAAGTGTCGGATCGTATGAGGTGAATTTGGGTCATCTGATCCAGAAGAGACGTGGCGTAAATCTGTGGATTTCAGGTGAAGGCCCGAAGTAAGCCTCAACCATCCGATTCAAGAGGACATGTGAGAGAATCATGTGTACTTCAAGGAGGTTTGAAGTTTGATATTTCTGAAACCCGAAGACCCAAAAGGATCTCAACCATTGATCTGCAGAGAGCCACACATCACCAGATCCAAGGCTTCAGATAAAATTCAATGGGGCCAGATAAGTTTTGAAATTTGAGATTTCCAAAGTCCTAAGACTCGAAGTAAGCCTCATCCGTCAGATTAAGGAGGACATGTGGTGCATATCCTTGGACTCTAGGTGAAGACCTGAAGTGAATCTTAGTTTTTTGATCCATGAGGACACATGGGGACAAATTGGCGAGTTTAAGAATTCATAGTTCGAGAGAATTGGAAGTGTGCTAGTATGGAAACTCCCGAAGTCCTGAAGCCCGAAGAGCCGAAGTGATGGGGCACAATGACGTCACCTAGAGGTGATGTGGATCCTGGAATTCCTGAAGTGACATGGCTTGCGGATGTCACCTAGGATGACATGGGCACATGGGATGTGTGCCATGTGTCGGTAAGTTTTGAGAAATTAGAGTATTGAAAAGTAAGTTATAACGTGACATGTGTCACCCCCCTGATTGGCCATGTTTCTGCTTCTAGTATTTCACCTCGTGGCGATAGATCATGTAGTTTGGAGACTGGGCACTCCAGAGGGGAAAGATGTGACTGGTTGTGTTGGGTCAAAAACTCCCAAAATCTGGAGTACATATCAACCGTTGATTCTAGAAGACACACGTCAAAGGATTGTCGACTTAGGGTGAAATCAATCTGGGAGAAAGCACAGGAGGAAATTTTGAAACTTCCTAATCCCAAAGAGGAGAAGTGATTCACAATCGTTGATCTGTCGGAGGACACCCATCGATAGATCATGAAATCTGGGTAAACGTCTTTTGGGAGGAGGAAAGTGAGGAAAGTTGAGACTCCCGAAGCATGGAGTCCCGAAGTAGATCTAGATCATTGATTGTGAAAGAGGATGAGGACCGTTGATCCGGTCTTGGTTGAAAGTTCTGAAGTCTCGAAGCTCTGGACAAGTGCTTTTTTTCAGCTAAGAGAAGGGTCATGGCCGTGGTCATATGTAGATTGAGAGCTAGGGAAGGAGGGATAAGGGCCGAATTGGTTGTCTTTGAGATAGAAAAATGATAACGAAGGATTTAGCCATGGTTTCTAGTCATGGTCACATGGGAAGGTGGTTTGAAAGAAGCACCTATGCAGGATGAAATTATGTGTCAGCCAAGGATACCAGGACACTGTTATTTTCGAAGAATGGGAATATGATCTCCATGAACAAAAAAGAAAGACACCTATAGCATGGTTTGGAACTTTTGTTTATCATATGCATAATTCTAACAAAATGGTCACTTGCACATTTTGCAGAATTAAGGGGCTTAATCACATTAGCTCATGATGCATATTGAGGAAATGGAAGAAGGCAAGGGAGCCTCCAGTCATGATAAGGAGGCCAAAGGCTAGAATACCAGAGTTGGTAATGTAGAGACAGAGTCCAATGGATGAAAGGGAAGAGGAGAGAAGGAAACGTTAATAGAAACGGTAAGAATCCTAAAGATGGAAGTGTAGAGCTACAAAGCAGACAATGAAAGACTGATGAGAGAGAAAATTCAGATAAATGCTTGAGGGTTGCAGAGGAAAATAAAGAAGGGATAAAACTCAAGACAAGAGAAAGAAGGCAAGTGCCATGAAAGAAGGGGTGATTGTGGAAGAGTTGGTTATTCCAGAAGTGCTACTAGAGCTCATGGACACCACCCACCTCCTTACTCAGAAGGAAAGTTTTATGCATTGATATATCCCGTAAGCAGTCCAAAGGTGTCTCCTATCAGACACCAAAGAAGGAAACAAGAGGTAGATAGTTTGCAAGGAGAGCTGAGGAAGCTTAAGACACCTTCCTTTGAGGGTGAAAGAGAAAAGGAAGATGATGCTGAAGCATGGTTTCTTAGGCTCAGGAGATATTTTCAGTTTCATAACTATTCGTCCAACCTGGAAGCTAGGATTGCCACCTACCATTTACATGGGAAAGATGCAATGTGGTGGGACCAACTGAAGCAAGTAGAACATGTTAATGAAATCAAGATCACTTGGAAACAGTTCAAGAAGTACTTCTAGAAGGAGTACCTCTCAGAGCATTTCTATGACAAGAAAATGTAGGAGTTGTTTGAACTCGGGTTGGGAAGCATGACTATGGTAGAGTACGAGAAGAATTTCTTGGGATTGTTAAAGTATGTCAGGTTCATTGGTGATGAGAAAGTGAAAATGCAGAGATTTCTAAGTGGAATTCTAACCTTTTATAAGGAAAAGATCAAGTATGATTAACCCAAGACCTTGACTGAGGCCATCAGGAAGGATAAATACTTGTATGAGCAAGGCCAGGGAAGAGAATCCTTGTAGAAATCTTGGAAGGACAAGAAAAATGTGAATTCCGATCAGAGGAAGAAAGGATTCAAACCTCCCTTCAATAGGAATGAGCCTAATAGAAATCATAAAGATCAGTATCCTAAGGGAGATTTCAAGAAAGAAGATTCCTTGGGAAAAAGGGGAAGACCACCAATCCAATGTTGGGGATGGAAGGATGATCACTTGTACAAGGATTGCCCACATAGAAAGGATAGAGTGAAGACTGTGAAAAACATCCAAGAGGCTACAACAGTCGAATATATGGGAAGAATCTATGCATCTTTAAATGATCGATAAGCAAAGTACCAGTCCAATATGATCGAGGTGGAAGGTAAGATCATAAACCGACCTACTGCTATTTTGATTGTTCAGGAGCAAGTCATTGCTACATTGATCCTAAGATAGTGGATAGATTACATTTGGATAAAAGTAAACTTGGAAAAGCAAGTTTGGTTAAGTTAGCTACTGGAACCAGAAGAACTATCCATGATATGGTCAGAAGTTGTTCCATAAGTCTTAATGGTGTGAATACTAGTATTGATCTAAATATCATACCATTGGGGTCTTATGATATTTTGATTGGAATGAATTGTTTGCAGAAGCATCATGCTATCATATATTGTCATAACAAGACATTTACATGTCTTGATGGAAGTGCAAAACAAAGCACTGTGAAAGGAGTTCCAAGACCCATCTCTGTAAGGGAGATTTTAGCCTTACATCTAAAAAGATGTTTTAGGAAAGGATGTCAATTGTATGCAGCTCATGTGGAAGAGCCAGATAATAAAAAGGGGCCAAGCCTCAAAGATTTCTTGGTACTACAGGAATTTGAAGATGTATTCCAATAAATACCTAGATTTCCACCAAGAAGGGAGATAGATTTCTTAATTGATTTAGTGCTAGGAGTTTCCCTGGTCTCAAAAACACCTTACAGAATGAGAACAACAGAGTTAAAAGAATTACAAATGCAGTTGGAGGAATTTTTGAAGAAAGGGTACATACGTCCAAGTGTTTCACCTTGGGAAGCACCATTAATTTTTGTCAAAAATAAGGATGGAACCTTGAGGCCATGTATTGACTTCCGACAACTGAACAAATACACTATAAAGAGAAAGTATCCTCTACCTTGAATTGATGACCTCTTTGATCAGGTAAGTAGAGAAAACATATTTTCAAAAATTGCCCTAAGGGCAAGATAACATCAGGTAAGAATCAAGGAAGAAGACATTCATAAGACAACCTTTAGGACTAGGTATGCGTATTATGAATTTATAGTGGTGCCATTTGGACTGACCAATGCACCAGTTGTATTCATGTGCTTAATGAATGGCATATTCAGAAATTATTTGGATAAGTTTGTCATAGTATTCTTGGATGACATACTTATCTATTCTAAGTATGAAGAGGAGCATGAAAATCACTTAAGAATGGTATTGCAAGTACTGAGAGAACATCAGTTGTATGCCAAGTTGAGTAAGTGTTATTTTTATCAAAATAAAATCCATTACTCGGGACACATTATTTTAGAGCAGGGAATATTAGTAGATCCAGAGAAGATTGAAGCCATTAGAGGATGGCCAACACCCAAAAATGTCTCAAACATCAAATCTTTTATGGAATTAACTAGCTGCTACAGTGTTAGAAAAATAGGACCGTAGAGAAATAAAATAAAAAAAATGTGGAAACAAAACACAAAAGATACACAATACAATAGAGACACAGATTTACATGGTTCACCCAGTGTGGGCTACGTCCACCAGAGAAATTGCTAGGTCCTTCCTTTATTATTATCTAGAAAATGAAGGGATACAACCTACAACAAACCCATTGTAACTTCCTCTTCTTTCTCTCACAGCCTCCTATCTCAGAATAAAATATTCGCCATAATGCACAGCCGCAATACATTTCCCTCATAGTAGAGGGTTGCATTCTAGGGAAAAAAAACCCTAACATAATTTCTACTGATATATCTGCAACCTTATAATGAACGATCCATATTTACAATGAAATTACAATATACATTTACAAGGCAATTTTTACTTCAGGGGCTTCGCCCCTGAACCCCCACTAGGGGCCTGCTTGCCCTCAGACCCCCCAGTCGGGGGGGACCCTGTAGAGGGGGTAACCCCCCTCTACACTCCCTCGCATGGAAGAGTGTACATAATTCTGGGGTGTAAATAATTCATGTGGTATAAACATGGCTGAAAACAAAAGACCTCTGAATCAGGAAGATAATCAAGCTCCACAACCAACATACAGAAGGTTCATAGTAGGGTTCTCTAAGATTTCTCATCCCATCACTTCTTTGCAAAAGAAGGGAACTAAATTTGAATGGACACTCAAGTGTGAAAATAATTTTAATATGTTGAAGGAATTACTTACTAGTTCACCTGTGTTAAATATTGCTGACCCAAATCAAAGTTTTGTGGTATGTACAGATGCATGTAAGGAAGGAATTGGGGGAGTCCTCACGCAAAATGGACATGTCATTATATATGAGTCCATAAATCTTAAGGAACGTGAGAGGATCTATGCCATGCATGACTTGGAACTTGATGCCATTGTTCACGCCTTGAGGATGTGGAGGCATTATCTCATGGGGAATAAATTTGAATTAAGGACAGAGAACATTGGCCTGAAGTATCTTTTTGAACAACTGACCTTGAATGCCAGGAAAACAAGATGGCTAGAATTTTTAAGTGAATATGACTTCGATATCAAGCATATCAATGGAAAGGAGAATAAATTTGTCGATGCACTTAGTAGAAGAGTGCATATCATGCATGCTACTGTTGTCAGTGTGCATTAATTAGACTTGAAGATCAGAATTTTAGATGGTCTTGTTACAGACCAGCATTACCTACAGGTAAAGGAAAACTTACAAAAATGATATGTACAACAGAAAATAAAGGAGTATGAGATAAAGGAATACATACTACTTAGGCATAAAAATAGAATCTATGTTCCTAGTTCTGGAGAACTGAGGAATTTGGTACTGAAGGAAATGCATGATGTTCCTTATGCTGGACATCCCGGTTACTAGAAAATAATTATAGCAGTAAGAAGCCAGTTATTTTGGCCGGGAATCAAGAAGGATGTTGTTGATTACATCGCTCAATGTATGGAATTTCAGAAGGTGAAGGTTGAGCATAGGCACTCAATGGGTTTGTTGCAGCCATTGCCAATCCCAGAGAAGAAATGGGAAGTGATCACCATGAATTTCATCACAGGTTTGCCCAGAACGAATAAGAAACATGATTCAAACATGGTGGTGGTTGACAAATTAACAAAGGTTGCTCATTTTGTGCCTATGAAGACAACATATACAATGACTAATATAGCATAAATTTTCATGAAGGAAATTGCTAGGTTGCATGGGATACCTAGGAAAATCGTCTCGGACAAAGATACAAAGTTTACCTCCAATTTTTGGAGGGGATTTTTTAAAGGATTTGGCACAAATCTAAACTTTAGCACAACATATCATCCCCAGACACATGGTAAAATAGAGAGAGTCAATCAAATAATTGAAGACATGCTGAGAATGTAGGTGATGGATAATCCATCTAAGTGGGAAGATTACTTACACTTGGTTGAGTTTGCATATAATAATGGGTATCAATCTTCATTGAGAATGATCCCATTTGAAGCCTTGTATGGTAGGAAATGAGATACTCCACTAAGCTGGAACAACCCAATAGATAGAGTGATACTTGGGCCGGAGTTGCTCAAGGACATGGATGACTAGGTGGTCAAGATCAAGTAGAATTTAAAGGCAGCTCAGGATAGACAGAAAGTTTATGCAGAAAAGAAGAGGACAGAGAGAGAATTTAAAGTAGGGGATCATGTACTTTTGAAAGTGAAGCCCAAGAAAATATCTTTGAAATTGGGTAGTTTTACAAAGATGGAAGCCATATTCTGTGATTCATTTGAAATATTGGATAGAATAGGGCCAGTTGCATACATGCTTGCATTGATTGCTTCCATGAATGGGCATAATGTATTTCGTGTCTCTTTACTAAAGAAATATGTACATGATCCTAACCATGTTATTGATTGGCGTCTGATTCAGGTAGAGACATAGGGATATTTTTAGGTTCAGCCAGTGCGGGTATTGGACAAAAAAGTCAAAATTCTCCGAAATTGAGTTATAGAGCTGGTAAAAGTTCAGTGGACCTGCTACACTCCTGAAGATGCTACCTGGGAGCATGAATATGACATGTTGGCAGAGTACCCACATCTTTTTGAATAAATTTGAGATTTTGATCTCTATTTTGTATATGCACTGAAGACAGTTCCAAAATAAGGGGGAGGGGATGTAACACCCCAGGTTTTGAACCCCCATTTCAAATAATGTATTGTTACAATGCTGAGAGGCCAAAATGCCCAAACAATTATTAAAAGGTTAGTGTGCCCACGACATGTAATTTTTTTATCATTATTAATAATAAATACATGGATGGCTGCTAGATGGACAAGGACTAGAGTTATATGGGGCTATGATTCCACAAGAGAGATGGCTTGTGGGGCTAAGTGTTTATTCCTATTTTAATTACCCTTTTTGTCTAAGGAAGGGGGTAGGTTACGTGAGCATCTTGGGGAAATATAGGAGGTTCTTGATTTCCCACGAGAGATACTTAAACCCATCCCTAGTCTGATTGTGGGGTTGGTCGTTGGTCATTGGATCGTCCACTCCTTCCCTTATTCATTTCATACCATTATTTCCCTCATGCCCTTCCATGCGCTCACTTACCCATCCATTGATCCATCCTCACCTGCATCTTGTCTTGGTAAAAGGAAATGAATTGTTGAGAATTAGCCATGAGATAGTTGGTTGTAATGGTCCCTGGTGCAATCCAGCCATGACCTAGGGCCTGCATATCTGAGATGCATTGGCCTGTGCCTTGTTTTTCTCACAACTGCGAGTCCTGAGATTTCCAGCATTGAGATTTTGGACCAGCTATGCTAGAGGCCCCAAAATAAAGGAGAGGGACTACCTAAGGGACTGTATGGCAGAGAACAATGGAGGTCTATTCGCTTGGGAAATATAGGCTGGGTAGAAGAGAGTTGGGTACTTGGATTTTTATGGGTGCTGGGAAACCTGTGAGAGCTTGAGATCTGACTGGTTTGTGAAACCAAGTACACTCTTGAACCATCCTTGTGGATTCATAGCCCTGGCTCGGGGGTGACACTTTATTGATATTTGGAGCAATGGTGTCTATGGTTGGGTCGAACGTCCTTGGTCTACAGCTAGTTGGTGTCAACTTTTTATAAAGATAAGTGCTCTCTGTTGTGATATTATTATCTGTGTATGAATGTATTCCACTATGTATTTTTAATTATTGTTTAACCAAATCTTAGATTATGCATGCTTGCTAGATATTGTTGTGCATGTCGCTAAATCTTGTATATTATGTGTTATTTTTAATTAAAGAAGGTATCGATAAGAGTAAGAAGTCCAAGGGTGGGCTTGAAAGTAGTATACCTTGACCCATGGGTGGTTGGGGATGTTACATGATCTCCTAGTGGCCCGGTGTCTCACTGAGCCTGGTGGGTCGGTGAGCCTGATGGGTTGATTGCTCGATGGCTCCGTATACCAGAGTAAAAGTTTCGAGAGTGGGAGAGCCGAGGGTCATGGTGGGTCGATGGATGATTCCATGCCAACACCCACATTTATAGCCATGTCAGCGCTAGATAGAGCCTCATAGGATTTTTCAGATGATGTGGAGCCATGTGGGTGGCACTTGGTGGTGTAGTGGTTTTGACCAATGAAGGCCTATAAAAATTTTGAAGGACATGAATTTGATTCAAAGCTCGGTTTTGAGCATGGTAATAGTCTTTAGAAATATATTGATGAGAAGAACTGGATTATTAAACTAGAATTTCATTTTAGTGGCGATAAAGAAAGGTGGTTTTGAGGAAAGGAAAGAGAAACTTGACACCCCATTATCGTAAAGAAGGGTTAGGCGGTTTGGTGTGTTAAAAAGTGGTATCAGAGCATATTTTAAAACACTAGGCCTGAATGGGCCAAAGATAAGTCAAATGACTAGTATATCATGGCTAAGATGAGCCTATTGGAAAGTGTTTTCTATCTTAAAAAGTTTGTTTATTATTCACATAAACTCTTTGAGAAGAAGGATTGTAGATTCCCATTTTGTTTTGGAATTTCTTACAACAGAAAATTTACATGTTGATTTGTAGAAAAATAATTATATTTTGTTGTGTTGGAATGATAGCTACTCCTAGAGGATTGGGAATATACTAATAGAAATTGATGGTAATATTTCAATGTAAAGGATCGAAATGGCACAATCATATTATAGGGATGCATAATTTTAGAGAATGAGTGAACTGGGTTGTTGTAATGATGCATATAAGTATGGGTTGATGGAGCCCCTAGAAATTATAATTGCTTCTTATATAAAATACTAATCCCTATATGTATAATTCGTCATGTTTAGATGACTGATGGGAATTTTTAAGATCAATATACTTGACCTATAATGATTGGAAATTTTTGCTGCGATAATATATTTAATCAAAGTAAAAAGGAGTCCTTTGGACTGTTGCTAGTCTTCATATAATAGGTAAAGTGATATGAGCATATGAGAAGGTTTATGAGATCATAGTTTTATTAAGGAAATGTGTATGCCTATTAACCTAAGGGCATGTCTATGCATGTGAATGAAAGAGGTAGAAAACTCGAATATATATGCACTGTAGGCATGGGGAAAATGCTTGCTGCACAAGAATATGATGTAATGCATATGGAAATGATTGAGCATGTGTGTAACATGAATACATGCTTAGAATAATATGTGGTTGGTTGTAAAGTATACTGTGTTGATGGGAAATTTTGGTTGATGATGACCTGATATCAAAAGGAAAGTTAGCAGCATAAACAAAAAGTTGATGATGCTATTGTTTATAACCTTATGAAGATAAGGAAAAGGATAAGTAAGGTGTTGATCTAGAGTTGGGTAAGGGGAGTTCTACGACATTCCTAGGAGATCTCTAGATAATATACCATCCAGAGAGGGATGATATCCATATAGGTATGGATTAGTATGCTCAAGTAACAATATCTTCTAAAATGTGGAATGATTTTGTAGAGAAAGGGAGAGAGTGGTTTCTTGTTGGTTGTTTCCATATAAATAGGGCATCATAATTACAATCATGATTATATCTGTGAGACTGTTCTTGTGGATGACTATAAGTTCTCATCAAGGAAGGTTGATATTAAGATTCAATAAATATATATGAATGGTATAAAAAGGTGCAACTGATGTACATGCACGATGAATATATATGCTTAAAGGCATGGTATGCCTATATGAATAAGTGGACTGTGGGGAAAGATTAGTACTTACTAGTTTTGAGTAATGTTATGGATACATAGCTGACTCTATTTTAAAGGGTCTGTTTGATTTGTTGGAATACTAGCTTGAGGGGGAGTTGTGTACCATTCCACAGAAAGAGAAAGTGTAAATTGTTGAAAGAGTAACTAAGCAAGAATGCTCTAATGTTATGAATATAAGGCAATATGATTATTCCTTTGAAAATTGCATGTAAACGATTGTGAGAAATCATGAGTTGGATGATTTTAAGTAAGTGTGCATGTGAAATTCTAATGTGTGCCAGTGATAAAAACACACATTATGTTGATGCATGAGGTTAAGTGCATGAAATCACATTGTGAATGCAATATGATATAATAGATGCACATGTTTGAATGTGTATTTGAACATATGGATGCCTATATTTCTTAAGGTAGAATTGGGTAAGAAACTGAAATGATAAAGTTGATGCTAACTCATGGGTTGAGATCATTTCAAGTAATCATGGATATGAAACAAGAGAGTTGCATGTTGAAGAAGTTCCATGTGGAGGAACTGTGTAGATATTATGTCAATAGAACATAGCCATAACATTTATTATTGCTGGAAAATTAGGCAGTGGGTTGCAAATCCTATTTATATAAGAATTGTAGATTAGATTTTAAAAGATAATGTGGGTGGACGAATTGCATATGACATGACCTTGACAATCCTAACTTTATTTGGTGAATGTTAAGATTGCACTGAATCATAATTGAATTGTGAGCTATTTTTGATGTTTTACTATGTTGCTACATCTAGGAAAGGTGAATATGAAATTGAGTGAGACTACTTAAGGAATAGAGAAGGAAGATCCCAAAAGGGATAGATTGCAGGACCAATTAAGGAGGAAAGGGAGAAAAAATTTCTCACTCTATAACTTTGATTTTTTTAGAAACGTTGCAAGCTTTAAAAGAACAACTGTGAAAGAAAAGGAAAATAAATTAATAAATATTTTTAAATGAATGATATTGGTTAAATCCATGTTATGCAAAGGCTTAGATTCATTAGAAACATTTCAGTTAAACTAAAAGTTCCATACTACACAAAGGAGTTGGAAAAAGGGGAAAATCCCTTGATTCATTTCTTGTTGTTTATTGTATTTCTATGGGATGAGAAAACTGATATGATGATTATGTGTGGATATTTCTAACATGAAAATGTTGATAGTTGTATGAGTGTAAAGACAACAAAAATATTAATTGTGTTTGCACTCACAAAAAACATTGAAGACAATGTGATAGAGTGCATATAGATTCGTTGAAGCATATTTGAAAATGTTTTGTTGATTTAATTACTATGGTACATGAATTTTGATTTAACATGACCACTAATATAATTGTGAATACAATGATGCCTATTTTGTGTAGGAAAAAGATTGGAGCTTGTTGTGCCAAACATCAACAACATCCCTTTTTCTTGTGTTATTTCTTAAAAATCCATTCCCATTCCTAAGAAAATGGGACTCCTCTTTTTCTCCTACCTTGACTTCTTGATACTTGTTAAAATATTCCCATCCCTATTTGATCATGTTGCTTCATTTTTAAAGAGCTATTTGTTTTAATTCAGTTCTGAAAATTAGACAATTTTCAAAATTAATTTTTATATACATATCAGAGGAGTTTATCTTAATTCCTCTGGTACATACCATATGAGTTCCACTAAAGTCCTCCAATACATCAGAGGGATTTCCCCAAAATAATCCAATAATCATACTTTATAACTAGTAAATTTAACATTAACTTCTCTAATTCAACCAAAGGAGTTCTGAAAAACTCCACCGGTTGAACCAGAGTAGTTCTTACGAACTCCACCAGTTGAACCGGAGGAGTTCCCCTAGTATTCACTGATGCACGAAGCTATCAACCAACATGTTTCTTGTAAATTTATCCAGTATCCAAGTTTTATCCACTACTCAAGTTGTCAACATTACCTTAGGCATGATCGGGGAAGTTTCCACTATAACTATCGATTTAATCGGAGGAGTTCCAACAATTCCCCCAGTGCCTTAAAATTTTAACATCGGTTGGGTTCCACCCAACCCCTCCAGAAGCCTTGAATTGCATGCCTACGTTATGAAGGATTCTCCCTTCCTTCCTCTCCATCATCATTTTCATTTGATAAGAAGAATAGAGGAGTGTCAAACAACCAATCGACGAACTATTACACCCATGAAGATTTTTCATCCTCTATCTGTCCACATGTCATCAGAGCTACCAGATAAGCCATAACTCTTTTCTCTGCATGATTCTATATATAATGAAAATTTAGGGTTATGTTTTTGTTTCTAGCAACAATATCGATTGATCCCATACACCGAACCCTCGATCTCGTACTTCACTGACCAGGCCTTACATCTCCTCACTCCATACATCTATTGGAGTTACTTCACACACACATAGGATTTGTTTTTCCTAAGGTTTTTCCTATGTTTATTAGTCCTTATCCATTCTCCTAAAGTTTAGGGAGAATATTCCTCTAGGAAAATATTCTCTTCAGTTTTCACTTTAGTTTGATTAGTTGAGTGGAGTCTAGATGCTGCATTGGTTTTGTCACCATGCAACATTGGGAACATCACTAAATAATGCACATTGTCCTTGGTATCATCACCAAACTAGCACATTACCCATGATTCTGTGATCTCCTCCTCACTTTACTCTGTTTCAGTCAGTTAACTGAATACTGGTAGACTAGTTAACTCAACTAGGTGGCAGTTCATTCTCGTAACTACCCGAGAGACTAGACTAGGTGGAAGTTCACTCTCGTAGCTGTTGGTGTGTGTATAGATCACTCTATACCACCACTATGGTACATTGGCTTCACCTCCAATGTGCATTGATTGAGTTATACATAGTATATCGTGTGTAAATTATTCATTTTTCATTAAAGTTAATGACAATTCTTCCATTCTTTCTCTCTTGCTTCTTCTCTCTCAATTTCTCTCTGCAAATGTGTGTGGTATTTTCTATATAGATCTATTCTTTGTAGGTTCAAAAATTTTACATTGTATCAGAGCCAAAGGACTTCTAAGAAAATCTACACCAAATTATTTTTTGTAGGCATGAAAGATTGAAGACAACGGAAAATTGGAATTCCCAAAAGAATTCATTCTTACACCTTATAACTTATTTTCATGGAAGGAGAAGATGGTAATGAATATTTGAAGTAGAGGATTATACATCTTAACCAAAAATACATAGATAGAACCAACATCAGCCATAGAAAAATCCAAGTATCTAAATCGAATGGATGAAGCATTCAAAACAATTTGCAGTCTCATTTCTCCCGATCTCCTTTTTCACATATCTTCCTATAAAACCCCCAATGAGGCCTGGACCACCATGGAAGGGATATTTGGAAAAATGAATGAGATGAGGGGACACCTTCTCTAGGTGTAATTTCTCACATTGGATCCAAAAATGTTCGACACTCTCCAAGATTTCTTTACAAAATACAAGGATTTACTGTCGCAACTCAAAGCTTGTGGGGTTGATAAATCTAAGGAGGAGAAACAAATGGTTCTCACCATTCTCTCTAAACTTGTTCCTGAATTATCTTTGTCCATATCCACATTCCATTGAGTCAAATTATCCTCTGGAGCAACCTGAAATATCCCTTCTCTTGAGGAATTTATCGAATCCCTGACACAATAGAAAACCAAGCTCATAAACATGGGAAAAATCAAAGGCCCAAAGGTGCATGCACTTACTTTGAAATATGGAAGCTATCAATATCAGAAATATAAATATAAATACAAAAGGAAATCTCATGCAATTCCAAAGAAGGAAGGGTACTCAAAACCCTTCACCGATGCCTCCGAATCCAAAGGTGGAAAGGGAAGAAAAGGGGAGAAATGCACATACTGCCATAAAGGATTCCATCCAGAATCCGCATGCATGAAAAAAAAAAAATATCTGATGACTCAAATACTTCAGCAAAACAACCTTGGAGATTTCATCCTTTAGGGTTCCAAGAAGAAGAAGCCATAATATCAGAATCCCAAGAAAGACAATTCTAGCCATGCCTTGATTGCCATCAACTCCTCTCCCGATGCTTGGATCGTAGATTCAGGAGCATCACATCACATGGATACCAAAAAAGTAGTCTATTCTTCATTAGATGCATGCAAATTTCCTCCTATTCTGATGGGGAACAACTCTTTAGTTGAGGTCACTGACGAAGGAAGGATTGAACTCACCAACAGAAGCTTCGAGAATGTGTTGCACATTCCCAAAATTTTCGTCAATCTTCTCTCCATGTATCAGATGACGAATTCTGGCACCAAAAATAAAGTCATATTCACACCTAATGCAGTGGACATCTATGACATGAAAAACAATTCTAGGGTTTCTACCAGTGAGGTAAATCATCAATCTAGATTGTATACATTTTTTGAATTTATTGAACCAGATTCTGCTTTACTGCTTACCCATACTAATGAAAGAAGTAGAATATGGCACGAAAGGTTCGGTCATTTGAATTTCAGATATATGCAACAACTCAACAAACAAATATTTGTTGATGGTATACCAGACATCCATTTCTCCAAAGGAATCTGTGATAGATGTGTTCTTGGAAAACACCCTTAAGAGAAATTTGAGAAAGGAAAGACTCAAAGAGCTTCCTCTCCTTTAGATATGATCCATAGTGAACTCATGGGCCCTTTTTCACATCCATAAATCAACAAAGCGAGGTACACACTCATTTTTGTTGATGATTTCTCATGTTTCAAGTGGATTTACTTTCTCAGGCAAAAATCAGAGGTCTTTCAACACCTCAAAGACTTCAAAGACCTGGTTGAGACACAATTAGGAAAGAAAATCAAATTCCTTCGAACTAATAATGAGGGAGAGTATGTCAATCATGAGACCAAAATATTTGTCATGAGGTAGAGATTTAGTTGAAGCACACAATTCCCTATAATTCGCATCAAAGCAGAGTTGCTGAGCAGAAAAACAGAGCTCTAAAAGAGATGGCTTCTTGCATGTTGCATGAAAAGTCACTTTCACAAAGATTATGGGCCAAAGAACTTAATTGTGAAACCTACATCCAAAAAATATCTCCCCATAGATATTTCAAGGATAAGACCCCTTACGAGGCTTGGAGCGGCCTCAAACTGGAAGTGGCCCACTTTCATATTTTTGGTTCACATGCATGGGCCCAAATTCCCTCTCAAAAGAGGAAGGTAATTGATCCACAGAGCACATAGTGTATCTTTGTTGGATACCCTGACGGTGTGAATGGATACAAACTTATTGATCTTTCCTTGTACCGACTCATTAATGAGTGAAGTGTCCAATTCAAGGAAAGTGTCTCGCATGTACTTCAACAACCACATGCAGACACCTTCATTCTTCCACCTGTACGATATGATGAACATGCACATGCCAAATCTTCTTCAAACAAGAGTTATGATTCAGAGGATTAAGATGATCCAAATATAGATTCAGTGCAGTTAGATGCATATTCAGTGCATCCAGATGCAGATGCAGATGCAGATCTAGAGCAGAGGCCCAAGTGGGCCCAGACTACTCTTTAGGTTGTAGGGGATCTTGTTGGTGATCCAGACAATACTAGGAGGAATCAATATGATTTCTAGGAGCCTCCTATTGCACTCACTACCATTGAACCATTTCCCTCTAGTAATATCTTCTTGGTTCATTCTTTAGATCCACATTCTCATGGCGAGACTATTGGAAATACCTTTTGGGAATCTGCCATGAAGGAGCAGTACAACTCCCTCCTCGAGAACCAGACTTGGGATTTGGTTCCCCTTCCTCCTGGAAGGAAAATTGTCAGTTGTAGATGGGTCTACAGGACCAAGAGTGCAACAGATGGACATATTAGGATATACAAATCCAAGCTTGTTGCCAAATTCTTTCAATAGGTGCATGGCATTGACTATGATGAGACCTTCACTCTAGTAGTGAAGATGGATTCCATACGTTTTACACTTTCCATTTCGGTGGCCAAGGGATGGGAAGTCCATTAGATGGACGTGAAGAATGCATTTATTCATGGTGAGCTCTCAGAGGAGATCTATATGAAACAACCCCAAGGATTTATGCAGGATTCCTCTTTGGTCTATCGACTAAAGAAATATCTTTATGGCCTCAAGCAGGCTCCAAGGGCATGGTATGCCAAGATGGACTCCTACCTGTTATCACATAAATTTGTATGTTGTAAATCATACCCAAATGTCTACATGCTCAAGACAGGTGATTCACTTCTACTCTTAGTTCTGTA
>JASDQU010946268.1:0-12778 GCA_032191745.1 Picea mariana
ATGATAAGAGGCACACACCATTGTTCTTTCAATTGGGAGATCGTATATGTCTCTTGTTGGACAAGTACCAATTTAAACGCCAACATCATTTGCAACACAATTTCCTTCATTTGCTGGCTTCTTAATTAGTATTGTAGTTAATGTCGCAGTTAGTTTTAGCTTTTTCTATTGTAGAGAGTGGTTAGCTTTCCACTGCAAGCATTTAGTGCACTTTTAGCAATTAATGTTATTAACATTTAGTTAGTTGCTGCAACTTCTATTGTGATCAGCTAATAACTAGAAGGAAAAAACAGCGTTGCTTATAGAAGACCCTCCTCTCTCATTCAATAAACCTGATGATTATTTTCTCTTCTAATACTTCTTCTCCATTTTCATGTATATTTTATTTTCTGTGCTCAGCCCTATTAATTTCTGTTCTTCATTGAGCTTTTGAGCTTTTAGTTTTCTGTGTGTTTTTTTAAATCTGAATTGCAGATCATTTTATCAAATTTACAATCAAGTTAAACTCAGATTTCTTAGTTAACCGTTTCAACATGGCCTTTCATCAATCTACATTCAGGCTCAGATTTCTTTGTTAACCCTTTCAGCATGGCACTGAGAGCGTCTAGTGAAAATCGTTTACAAGACTCAAGATGGAAAGGCAAGCCTATGCCCTTGGTGTTACTTCTATCTTGAAAATCACTTCTATGTAGAAAGCTTCAATGATCGAGGGTGAGCCGAAAAGTTAGAAACCAGAGAAGCGAGATCGCCTGCTGTACTGCTCATGCAACCATTATCTCAAAAAAAAAAAAGTCCTGTGCAGCTTTGATAACGCCTTGTGTTTTAAGGACATGCAAGCCATTGAAAGAGCAATCTCATCAGTACTAACAGGCAAACCAGAAAAAATCCAATCGAAAGCATAAATACCAATCTTTTCAGATATCATAATGTGCCGTATCTATGAAGCCCAAAAAGTGCAGAATCTCAGTTTTTTGGGCCGCCCACATGACAAAAGGTAGAACAGTGCCAAATATTTCATGGAAGGTTCTTACCAAGAAACTGAAATCAAAATACAGATTCTGAAGGCAGATGAGCATAGGAAAGCTACCGGAGAAGATTGCCTGAGAAGTTTGCCCAGTTTTGCGTGACGCGCGACAGGTGGAGGGTCGTTTGGTAACATGGGCGGGAAGTGGGTGATGACCAATATTTCAATTCTCCTCGAAACAACCAGCAATTACGTGGTTGCCAACCATGAATTGCCCATTCACATACCAAGGGGCCAGCTGGGAAGCAATAAAAGTGAAAGAAAAAGTTCTCGCCGGAAGGTGACCAGGGTATGAAAGTCCCGGAAGGTGACCGGGGTATGAAAGTCCGGCCGCCAGGCATTTCATGGGTAGCTAAGTGGACTTTCCATCAGTGAAATAAGAGTTATGGTTGGTTTTTGATTTGGGTTGATTAAGATTGGGAAATAACTTGCATCATGGGAATTAAATTAGTTCATTTATAATAGTGATTTCGTGTAATATATAGTTTGAGTTCAGTAAAAAAAAGTCATTTCTTAAAATAGATAATTTTTTTTTTATTTAATAAAATAATTAGAATAAAAATTATTTTTTATTGTCTTCCTTAAAATCTCGTTAATAGAAACTTTTTATAATTAGATGAATTTCTTATTTAAATTATAATTTTAATAAGTAAAAAAAAGTCATTTTTTAAAATGGTTAATTTTTTTTATTTAATAAAATAATTAGAATAAAAATATTTTTTTATTTTCTTCCCTAAAATCTGGTTAATAGAAACTTCTATAATTAGATGAATTTTTTATTTAAATTATAATTTTGATAATTTAAATGAGTTTAGGTGGTATAATTACTTTCAAATTGTGGTTTTCAAATGTTTAAATAGAAAATCTAAGAATAATAATAATAATAATATATTTTTAAGGTTATGGCTAAGCCACATCAAATTGGTGTATGAGACCCTCTTGTTTGTGGGATAAAGGACTCCCCATTTGAAAAAAACACACTGGAGATGACTCCCCTCTTGTCGATCTTAACTAAAATCCTATTAATAAAAAATTCTGTAATTGAATCAATTTGTTATTTAAATGGTAATTTTGATCATTTTAATTGATTTAAAGGTTCTAAATCATGTTTAAATTATCCTTTTGAAATACCTAAATTGGAAATTTAAGAATATTGCAATTTGAAGTATTTGATTTGAACAAAATCCTCCGATAACAACTGGAAGAATAAAATGATCCAAGTTAAAAATTAGGATGCATGTGAAAAAATTTAGATGATCCAAGTTAAAAATTAGGATGCATGTGAAAAAATTTAGAGTTGAACAAAACTTTTGAAAACATCATTACACCACACGGACAACTTGAATAATAATAAAACTTTGAAAATGACTAAAATTTCTGCTTATTTGTGTCCTATTTATGACCTATACTAAGAGTTTTTCGCCACAGGTGCATTAAGCATGCTGCACTATTTATGCGAACCGTATGCTCCGTGTGGTTGCCAAACGCATAGATAAAAGGCCGATTCTTTTTCATTCACATCACACATGAAGAAAGGCCAATTGTTTTCTTCACCAGCATACATGGACGGCTAAGTGCGAGCTCCCTACAGTTGGGCCGTTGCTTCTCACAGAGGATCGCAATTTGGTCGCGTGTCCTCCACTCATATCATAAAACAGCGGCGCGATCGAATTGCTCTGTATGTTGTGTGCCAATATCTGTATTTAGGGGTAGAGAAATCATGGCGATGGCGGCTGCGGATATGTGGAGGGCGGGGAGCAGGCGCAGCAACTCTTCAGGAATATGGAGGGGAGGGGACGACGTGTTCTCCAGATCCTCCAGGGATAGAGATGAGATGGACGACGAAGAGGCCTTGAAGTGGGCGGCCTTAGAGAAATTGCCCACTTACGACCGAATCCGCAAGGGGATTCTTCACAGCGTTGCAGGTGAGCACGAGGAAGTCGATGTCGCCAAGATCGGCTTTCAAGATCGTCGGCTATTGATTGACAGATTGCTCAAAATTGCTGATGAAGATAACGAGCACTTTCTGCTCAAGCTCCGCAGTAGGATCGACAAGTAAGGGAAAATTCCCTGCGTCTTTCTTTTCATTTCATATTACTCTGTTTCTTGAGTTTTTTATGTTTTTGGGTTACTGGTATTTCGCAGAGTCGGAATCGAAATACCCAGGATCGAGGTCCGCTATGAGCACTTGAACGTGGATGCAGATGTATATGTTGGTAGCAGAGCACTGCCTACTATCCCCAACTTTACCTTAAATATGATGGAGGTATGCTCAATTGAATGGACAAATTTTGATTTTTGTTGAATAGACAGAGTGGAAATCACGCTCTTATATGGAAAATGTATTTTTCAGGCGTTTTTAAGCTGGCTGAGGATCTTCCCGAATAGGAAGAAACCCCTTTCGATTCTCCATGATGTTAGCGGTATTATAAAACCATGCAGGTGAACATTCATGAATAACAGCAATTTTAGTAAGATGGGTTAGTTCAAGTGGTTGTGTATTTTGGGCTTTATAGATAATATCTAGAGATCCTTTCTGCAGACTGACTGCCTCTGTTGGATGCCTTATGAATCCGCAGAAATTTACACATTGGCATCTCTTTTTTCATTGCTAGGATTCTGAACTTTGGTATTTTGGATATTGCAGAATGACTTTGCTTTTGGGACCGCCAAGCTCGGGGAAAACAACTTTACTCTTGGCTTTGGCTGGCAAGCTGGATTCAGAATTAAGAGTGGGCTCCCTGTACCATCCTTTGATTCCGCAATTGTCAAATTGTTTTGACAATACAGTACACCAAAGGCTGAAATTGGGCGTTCTCTTGATCACTATTTGCAGGTAACCGGCTCTGTGACATACAATGGGCACAGACTTGATGAATTCGTGCCCCAGAGAACATCGGCTTACATTAGCCAACATGATTTGCATATTGGTGAGATGACCGTGCGAGAAACTATGGACTTCTCTGGTCGATGCCAAGGGGTTGGAACCAGATATGGTATGCTCTTTGATAATGCTTCTTTAAATGGTTACAGGATGGGTTGTATTAGAGTTCCAAAAATGCAAATTCCTTGCACAGTTTTCACTGAAATTGAATTGTATACAGACATGCTGGTAGAACTGTCGAGGAGAGAAAAACAGGCTGGCATCAAGCCTGATCGGGATATTGATGTTTTTATGAAGGTGTGAATGCTGTTATTCAAGGATTTTTATATATTCTTGCCTCTGTTTCTGTTTCATATTCGTAATGGTAGACTACCTTATGTTTGAATTGCAGGCGGTTGCTCTCGAGGGGCAAGAAACGAGCCTTGTTACGGATTACATACTTAAGGTAAGTGCATTTTTTGGTAAAGGAAAAATGTATCGCCATCTGTAGGGTAGGCCCTGATAGAGAGCTTGTGGTGCAGATATTAGGGCTGGACATTTGTGGGGATACGATAGTGGGAGATGAGATGCGAAGAGGGATTTCCGGGGGTCAAAAGAAACGTGTCACTACAGGTGAGTTTGGGATATGGTATAGTGGAGTTTTTTTTTTAATGGTCGTAGTCGGCCAAATCGGAAATCAAAGTGATATTCGCCAAGCAATAGATTACTTCAAGTTATCTGATCAAAATGTGAAATTGAAAACGTCAAGTTATGGATTGAAATCTGTAAACTGGAAGTAAGTGGCATGCGCATAATGCATGTTGAGTGGCTGTGTGCCAGAGTTAGATTGACTTGACGATTTTAAAATAAAAAACACCTGAAACTTGGTGGGTGTTTGGTTGGATGGGGGTAGGTGAGATGCTTGTTGGCCCCGCCCGGGCTCTGTTCATGGACGAGATATCGACAGGGCTGGACAGCTCAACGACGTTCCAAATTGTGAAATGCTTACGCCAAACTGTTCATGTCTTGGACGGCACAACCTTCATTTCGCTGCTGCAACCAGCCCCGGAAACTTATGATCTCTTTGATGATATTGTTCTTCTTTCGGAGGGTCAGATAGTTTATCAGGGGCCCCGCGAGCATGTGCTTGAATTCTTTGAATCAATGGGCTTCAGGTGCCCTGAGCGTAAGGGTGTGGCAGATTTTTTGCAGGAGGTAAGTGGAAATTCTATTTTTGGGCCTGGGTTAATCATTAACTAAATTGTTTCATTTGCAGCGTTTTTCTACTGAAATAATGATATTTGAAATGATAATAAGGGCAAAACACAGCTTCATTAGCTCAAAATTCCAATTTAATCATATATCTCAATTTAGATTGTCAAAATTGTCGTTTGGACAACAAAGTAATCACATTGAAAGATTTTTTTTAAACCTAATTCGACCAAATACAAAACAGTTGAAAATGGGGCGATTAGTTAATCAATAGACAGCTCGCGATTTCCTTAGTCTGGTGAATCTGGTTGTATCGTCCGTACTGGTATCGATTCGATTTTGATTTTGTTTGATTTGCAGGTCACTTCGAGAAAAGATCAGCAGCAATATTGGGCTTCGAAAGACCAGCCGTATATATATGTTCCCGTTAAGGAATTCGCGGAGGCATTTCAGTCGTTTCGCGTTGGGCTGAGATTGACGGAGGAGTTGTCAGTGCCATACGATAAATCGAAGAGCCATCCGGCTGCGCTTACAACTTCGAGGTATGGAGTGAACAAGCAGGAACTTTTCAAGGCCTGTTTCTGGAGAGAATGGCTCCTAATGAGGAGAAACTCCTTCGTCTACGTGTTTAAGACGTCGCAGGTACATGCTCACTATCAATTTCAACTGCATCGTTGGTTTTGGCTTTACATTCAGACAGACTGAGCACTTTTTGCAAATCAAAATATTCTGATTTTCATCCAGAAGTTTTTTATTTGGACCTTTTTACCTAATTTGTGAAGAATTGCGTGATTTTCCCACCTTAATTTCTATTCAAACTAAAGCTGACACCAGCATAAGTAAAGCTCTAGTAACGAACAGCAAAAATCGCAGTGTCAGGAAGATGGTTGTGTGTAAGCAATAAAATAGAGGGAAAAATGGTCATGAGATTGTCATGTCAGCAAACGGTCAAATAAAAGGTCATTAGGCCAGTCAAAGGAAATCTAACTTAATGATGAAGCAGGACAATGGGCCAAGGAAATAAGTGACGATTTTTATAAAATTATTTTTGTTGGATTTAGAAATTATATCTTTTTAAATGTAATTTTAAATAGAATCAATTAATTACTGAATAAGTCTCTCTGATCAAAACAATGGTCGCAAAATTCTTATAACAAAAATATTAATTAATTTAATAATAAATTTTAATAACTATTAAATCATCCAATTTTAATAAATATAAATTAAAAAACAATGTTATAAAATTATAACATTAATTAATTTAATAATAAATTTCAATAACTATTAAATCATCCCATTTTAATAAATATAAATTAAAAAACAATGTTAACCTAATCCAAACTGATCATCCCATTTTAATAAATATAAATTAAAAAACAATGTTAACCTAATCCAAACTGTATTGGCTAAACGTTTTACTTTTTGGGTTTTTTTGGTTGGAAAATTTCCAAAAAGTAGAAAGTTTAGTCTATTCTATTTCAAAAGCTGTAGGATAAAGCTTTTACTAATTGATTAGAAATCCGGTGAAAAATTCTTAGATTTGAGTGATTATTTCTGTATATCAATGTATCAGGGATTTTTCATCCTACTAAAAAATAGTGATTACTATAAATTTATATAACCTGATTCCTAAAAAAAAAAAGGCAAAGCCATTTCTTACAGAGAACCATTTCAAAACATAAACATATAAGCTTCTTTATAATTACAAATAAAACTCTGATATTTTATGAAGTTATCAAAACTTAGAACTCCATGAAAGATATTTATAATCTTATCAAAATTCCAAAGACAGATCTGTCTGGCGCTTAAGGTCCACCATCCACTCGCTGTTGGGATCCTGGAAAGGTGCAATCAAGCGAGAGCATCTTTGAATCAACGGCGTTGCAATTTTCTTTTGTCAGGGATGACATTATTAGATCGCTAATGGTTTTGAAAACAGAGATTTAAAGGTCTGTGATGGGTTGAAATTGATTCCCAACAAGGATAACGTAGAGGGAGATGGGCCAGGCTTGTTGGCGGTTTGCCTTTCTTACCCGCTTTAACCCAGGTGACCAATCAATTCTCCAACAGCTTTGACAGCATCGTACATGGCGGTAATCCAGGCTACTACGCATAACCTGTGCCTCTCTTCTTCCCATTCCCATTCATATCAATCTAAGCTTGCTTTTGCAAATTCAATTGCCGTATCCTCGTTCGAGATTCGAAAGGCAATTGGGTTTTTTGGGCAACGTGGAGATAGATGGGCCTCACTCATCATAAAAGATTTAAAGAAAAAACAAAGTAGAGATGGATGGGTCAGGTGGCGTCAAAAAGTCTGGTTCATAATGAGCTTGTTGATGATTTTGAGAAAGATGGACAGTTGGGATTTTCCTTTTTTCCCTCCACCTGTCCCCCTATAATTTCATGACTTTTGGGTGTTGGGACCATTGTCATGTGTGTACAGTGTGCCTCGTTGAATGTAATCGTCGAATGTCCCATCTGTGTCTTGTATTAAGATTGTTTAAGTATGACAGGCGTGATTTGTCTAAGCTATATCCGATACTTTTGGTAAATGCAGCCCGACACATGTGTGATTTCAGTAACCGATATTGACCGATTTCTTTTTTTGATAAATGCATTGAACAGCTGACTGTACTTGCTTTCATCACGATGACATTGTTCTTGCGGACAAAGATGCACCATGACACGCCAGACGATGGGAACATTTACATGGGTGCTATCTTCTTTGGCCTGGTCAGTTGTATGTTCAATGGGTTTGCAGAGCTTTCATTGACAATTCAAAAGCTTCCTGTTTTTTACAAGCAGAGAGACCTTCTCTTTTTCCCTTCCTGGGCCTACTCACTACCTATTTGTGTGACAAGAATTCCAATTTCATTTCTCGAGGCCGGAATATGGGTTTTCATGACCTATTATGTCATTGGATTCGACCCTGAAGTTGGAAGGTGAGAATTCCCGCCATCATAATTTGCTTCAGTTTTGAGTTGATTATGCTTTGAGCTCATTATTCAGAAAGCTTAAGCTTGTTTTACTTCGCAGGCTGTTTCGCCAGTTTTTGCTGCTATTCTGCGTACATCAGATGGCCACTTCACTATTTCGATTCATTGCATCTTTGGGTCGGAACATGATTGTAGCTAACACATTTGGAGCTTTTGCATTGCTCGTTGTTTTGCTCCTCGGCGGATTTCTTCTCTCGAGACGTAAGTAGTCAATATTAAACAACCAGTTTTAACATTTTTCACAGTTTAGATTTGAATTTACATGAGTGTACATCTTTTACATGTGTTTATATGGGCGTAGTCTTGTTTACTTTTTTCCCTATTATTATGGTAATTGGATTGTTAGAAAAATTACAATTTTAGAATTCTCAAATAGTATTTCTGAATGCATATATGATTCAACATCTTTAAAAACTTATAGAAATCCACAGATTATTATGGTAATTGGATTGTTAGAAAAATTACAATTTTAGAATTCTCAAATAGTATTTCTGAATCTGAATGCATATATGATTCAACATCTTTAAAAACTTATAGAAATCCACAGAAAATGTATGCTGCATTAGTATTTCTGAATGTATAATAAATCTATTTATGAATGTATAAATTTATTGAGCACCTTCAAAAACTTTCAGGCCACCCAGAATTATAGGCATTGGTTTAACTGTTCTACTTTTTTGCTCTCTTCTTCAGAATTAGGCAACATAAATTTGCACTAAATCACAATTTTCTGTTGTTTAAATTGCAGTTTTGAATGCAAAAGTGGATTCTGACAATATAAATCTGTACTTAATCCCAACTTTCTGTTGTTTAAATTGCATTTCTGAATGCAGAAATGGATTCAGCGTGCTGAAAAACCGTAGACCACTCAGATTAAACCACCTGCAGAACCATGCTGAAAAATCCTGGACCACTCAGATTATACAAATTTAAATACCTACAGATCCAACAATATCTTGCCAGATTTCAAACAAATATCCCCAAAAAAATATAACAAGAAAAAGACAAAAAACTTATCACATTTAGACTGCCCCAAACATATACTATGCACTACTAAAATCTACTATTTTTTAAATTTCTGCCAGAGTTTTGAACAAAATCCGTCTTAAAAAAATTAAGAAAACCTGATAACCAAAAAAATTAAAAACTTAAAAGCTTTAGAATACGTCATTAGATGTATAGTGTTCTTGTATGTACGGATATGAAGAATTGACTAACCTCCCTATTTAAAAAAATACTTTGATACATTAAATTAGTTAAAAACACAAATCAAATTAATTAGAATTTTTAAGATATTAACTATAAAGCAAATCAAATTAGTTTAAGTAGATGCTTTATACTTTATCCTTATCGAGTTTGTCCTAACTGTAACAGATGACATTAAAAGCTGGTGGATATGGGGTTACTGGGTATCTCCCCTCATGTATGGACAGAATGCCATTTCTGTGAACGAGTTCTTGGGTAACAGTTGGAACAAGGTGATTATAAAATATTCAATCTTATCCGAAGATGGATTTATTAGAAAAGGATCCAAATTACTGAGAACTTTTGTGTGAAATTGCAGCCAACCAAGTTGAGCAATGAGACCTTGGGTGTATATATTTTAACCTCGCGCGGTATATTTCCACGCGGATACTGGTACTGGATTGGTATTGCAGCTCTGCTGGGTTACTCGGTCTTCTTCAACATATGCTTCACTGCCGCGCTAGCCTACCTCAAACGTGAGACAATTTCCTCATGTTTTTGGTAAATATATCTTGGAGCAACTTAGAATGATAGGTACATTGCCGGTTTTCTTACTGAATGGATCGAATTTCATGCAGCTCTTGGGAAAGCCCAGGCGGTGGTGTCTGAAGAGGCTTTACAGGAGAAGCATGCAAATAGGACAGGAGAAACTAAGGTGGTTGAACTGAGCTCTCATCCAGTATCTAAAGGGAAGTCCATTGCAGAATCCGCATCTGAAGGTAAGGATATGAATATTAAATTGGTTTCGCAAGCTGTTTATTCTGGAATGGTTATTGATTAATTGTTTGTGCAATGGTTTGCAGCTCGTGCCGGTGAAATTGTGAGGAGAAGTAGTGTATCGTCTGCCGGATCTTTATCTGATAGATTGGGGGCAACGGCTGCTGCTAATTCCGGAAAGGCCAAGAAGGGCATGGTTCTTCCGTTTGAACCTCTCTCTATAGCTTTCGACGATATTAGTTACTTTGTCGACATGCCTGCGGTATGTAATCATCACCATTTTTCTTTAAAACCCTGAAAATAGATAATCAAATTCTCAAAATTTTCAAATTTGACTAAAAGTAATGTGAAAACGAATAACCAAGCTTTCAAAATCGTCAAATTTGATTACTGATTACTATTTCGTTTTGAAAGTTTATACGAACTCAGAATTTTCAAAATTCAAATTCAAATTAGATTAGCTGTTTTGTTTTGAAATTCTTTATCATACCAAAGGGGTGATCAATAACCAGTCTACTACCCAGGATTTAAAACTGTAGCAGGTAGTATATACACCGTCGTCCCGATATATATATCAAGAGAATTCCGAAACAGCAAAACAATTCCGGAGCAGCATTAAAACCTGCTCAGCAAACTAATTATTACGTACATACGAGAGCTACCTACGATCGCAGATCGCAGTGTTTGGAATTAGTTGTTAAAATATCACAAAAGTCAAACTAATTGTATTGTATGAGGTACATATGACCTCAGAGTGTTTGGAATTAGTTGGTAAAAAAACATAAAAGTCAAACTAATGGTCTGACGTACATAGGGCAGCGTGTTTGGAATTAGGTTTTAGAAAAAACATAAAAGTCAAACTAATTGAAGCGTGCCTTAAGTCAAACTGGTCAAAGTCAAACTAATTGAAGCGTGCCTTAAGTCAAACTGGTCAAAGTCAAACTAATTTAAATGAACTGTAATAGAGTTACTGTTCCTAATTTTAATTTGTACATTGCTGATGGCACCATCAAGACAAGGTGGAAAACTAAATCTTGCTTTGCGCAGGAAATGAAAGAACAAGGCATTACAGAAACCCGGCTGCAGTTGTTAAGAAGTGTGAGTGGAGCTTTCAGACCGGGTGTTCTTACAGCGTTAGTGGGAGTTAGCGGTGCTGGAAAGACCACTTTGATGGATGTTTTGGCTGGGAGGAAAACGGGTGGATACATAGACGGCAACATTAGTATTTCTGGTTTTCCCAAAAATCAAGAAACCTTTGCCCGGATCTCAGGGTACTGTGAACAAAACGACATTCATTCACCACAAGTAACAGTTCACGAATCCCTTACATATTCTGCTTGGCTTCGTCTTGGGAGCGACGTCGATGCAGAAACAAGGAAGGTTAGTGATCCTATATATCTCGTTCTCTTTTCCTTGAATTTCTTTCTCTGCCTTTGGTGGTTGAAATAAATCTAATGGGATTGCAGCTATTCGTGGAAGAAGTAATGGAGCTAGTGGAATTGAATTCTTTGAGAGATTCTCTTGTTGGTCTTCCTGGAGTAACTGGTCTGTCAACAGAACAGCGCAAACGATTGACTATAGCAGTCGAGCTCGTGGCCAATCCTTCTATTATATTTATGGACGAACCAACTTCGGGATTGGATGCCCGTGCTGCAGCTATAGTTATGAGAACAGTGAGAAATACCGTCGACACAGGGCGGACAGTTGTTTGCACAATCCATCAGCCTAGCATTGATATCTTTGAAGCCTTCGACGAGGTAATTTAGGATTTAAAAATGGTTGCATATGGGCGTTTTCTTAAAACACAGTGCAGTTTATCTTATTGCCTTGGACTTTGCATTTCGCAGCTATTTCTGATGAAAAGAGGAGGCCAGGTTATATATGCAGGTCCATTAGGTCGTCATTCTCATAAATTAGTTGAATACTTCGAGGTATGTTAAGTGTTCTGGACTTCTTCTTCCTTTTTTGATTTCGATTAAAATGAGGATTGATTTCTGACGGACAACTTTCGAATACAGTCCATTGATGGAGTGCCTAAGATAAAAGATGGGTACAACCCTGCTACTTGGATGTTAGAGGTCTCTTCTCTGGCAGTTGAAACCCGTCTCGGAGTCGATTTTGCTGATCTTTATAGAAACTCAGATTTATACCAGTGAGTATTTGGAGCAGGAAAACGGCCTGATGAATTGAATTGAATTGCCTTTTTCTGATGCATTCTTACTGAGATTTTGTGGAGTAATTTTTGTTGAAATTTACCACGAAATAGATCAAATATATAAATGGATTTAGCGTTTGAAGTCTATGATCATATTTCGTTTTTAATTTTTATGAAATGATAAAACATTAAATGGAAATTGATTCTTAATCTACTTGCAGGCGTAACAAAGCCCTCATAAGAGAATTGAGCACGCCCGCTCCAGGTTCCAAGGATCTCTACTTCCCAACCCAATATTCTCAGCCGTTCCTCATACAATGTGTCGCTTGCTTTTGGAAACAGAGATGGTCTTACTGGCGGAATCCACAGTATACCGCTGTGCGGTTCTTCTTTACATTTATCTGTGGCTTAATGTTCGGTACCATATTTTGGCGTGTGGGTGGTAAGAAGTAAGTACATTCAATTCATTAAACCTGCAATCTTTAAATTTTGAATATTTGGTAGAGCATAATGTACCCAGAGCCAGTGTTCCATTAAATCGAATAGAAGTATTTTAAACGTTCTAA
>JASDQU010946269.1:7013-18939 GCA_032191745.1 Picea mariana
GACTGCGGACTTTCCGCACTGTGTTAATGGTTAGGGTGCGGACATGTTTCTAAAGGAGGAAAATGAATAAGTTCTCGATCCTTCTAGAAAGAATCTTCTAGAAGGGTGAGTTGGAGTTCGAATGGTTGGCAAAACACTGACTTTCCAGATATCTTGGGATCATTCCCTATCCAAGTAACTAATCAATCTTCTCCTATATATTGAGGAGATTACTTATGGAAATGGTTAAGTAAAGCACAAGCATAAGAACAAGAAGAAGCAAGCTAGCTAGAGATTTTGATTGGAGAACTGGTGCAAGACTATATGGAGGATTGAAGCTACAGCAGCAAGAGACTACAAGTAATCATATGTGGTTGAACTTCTTCATGCATGAGCAAGTGTGTGTGTCAGAGCCAGGAGCCATTGAAAGGAGATCTATGACATCAAGGCTCAGGTTGTATATTTCTCTTTCAGTTAATGCAATGCATGAATATGTCCCTTTCCCATAATGATGATGTCATCTTATTACATGATTCCTTGATCACATGTATAGAATAGATATTGAATATATTAATGCCTTTGCTGTGATTGGTTTGTGTTGTTGTGATTGGAACGACACAAGAGCATCGGAGCAGAGCAAGGAACAACAGAGATTAAAGGAGAGCGTTCATAAGGTATGTCCACTATCCATTTCTCTTAGTTCATTCAATATCGAGATCTAGGGAAAGAGTAGTATTCTGTTACGGTTTGTTCTAGATCCAGGTGGATCTGGGGAGATTGGTCTGTGTCCGCACTCACGAATTTATCCATAAACATGGTGGGATTAGTATGTGAATATGCAACACATTGATGAGAAGAAAGTGACTTGGAGAGAGTTCAAGAGGTATTTCCAGAAGAAATTCTTAACCACGTGGTACTATGACAGGAAAATGAAGGAGTCCTTCAAACTCAATCTTGGGAGCATGACGATAGACGAGTATGAAAGGAGATTTTTAGAGCTACTAAAATATGTACCTTTTATCAAGGATGAAAAAGTGAATATTCAAAGATATTTGAGTGGATTTCCCTCAATTATTAGTGACAAGATATAGTATGATGACCCTTAGAAGTTGGAAGAAACCATAAGGTGCGCTAAGTGTCTTTATCAATAAAAAAGGGGAAGACCAAATTTCCAAAAGGCTTGGGAAGATAAGATGAAAAGAAAGATGGAACCGAGGAAGAAGGGAGTTAAGCCACCATTTTTCAGAAATACTACGTAAGGACATATGACTCTCCAGGAGCCCAGAATGTCAGAAATAGTGGGACAAAAGTCAGGGCAACAACCTATTCAATGTTGGGGTTGTGCTAGAAATCATAAGCGCAGAAATTTCCCACAAAGAGGTGATAAAAAGATGATGGTGAATAATGTACAATAGTCTATGATAATGGAGGACATGGGTGGAAATGTGGCAAGGATTTACACCACACTAAATAACAAGCAGGATGAGTTTCATTCATAGATGATCGAGGTTTAAGGTAAGATTAATGACCAACCCATTGTCATTTTAATTGACTCAAGACCTAGTCATAGTTATCTAGATCCTAATATGGTGGAAAGATTCCCTCTGTCGAGCAACAATCTTGGAAAACCTTGGTTGGTGCAGTTATCTACATGAGAAAAAAGGAAAATTAATGAGATGGTTAAGGCATGTCCAATAGAGATGAATGGATTGTGCACAAAGGCTGATTTTGAATATTATACATTTGGGCTCACATGATTTCCTCATTGGTATGGATTGGTTGGATGAGAATCATGTTGTCCTGGATTGCTACAATAAGACATTTACTTGTCTAGATGATAAAGGAAAATCGAGATCAGTTCAAGGAATTCCAAGAGTTGTGACTATTAGAGAAGTTTCATCTTTGTAGTTGAAGAAAAGCTATAGGAAAGGTTGTCATCTATTTGCAACGCACATGGAAGAGGAACCTAAGTATAAAGTTCCAATTGTGTAAGACTACGTATTACTGAAAGAATATGAGAATGTCTTTAAAGAGATACTAGGATTTCCTTCGAAACAAGATATTGACTTCTCTATAAATATGATGTCGGGAGAAGCACCTGTATCCAATACTCCTTATAGGATGAGTACGCCAGAGTTAATGGAGATGAAGATGTAACTTTAAGAGGTTTTGAAGAAGGGGTATATATTCCCAAGTTCATCTCCTTGGGGTGTCTCGAATTTGTTCATGAAGAAGAAGGATGGTATGCTGATACCAAGTGCATCTCCTTGGGGTGTCTCGAATTTGTTCATGAAGAAGAAGGATGGTATGCTGATACTTTGTATCGAATTCAAGCAGTTGAACAAGGTAACAATGGAGAACAAGTATCATTTTCCAAGGATAGATGACATATTTGATCAACTGGGAGGCATGTGAAYATTTTCCAAGATAGATMTCAGATCTGGTTATCACCAGGTGAGAATTAAAGAGMAAGACATCAGTAATAYTTCCTTAAAAACAAGGTGTGTTCATTACGATTTCACGGTGGTACCATTTGGGTTGTCAAATGCACCAGTTGTCTTCATGTGTTTAATGAACAGAATTTTCATAAATTATTAGGATAAGTTTGTCATCATATTTTTGGAATACATCCTTATTTACTCAAAGTATGAGGAGGAGCACAAGTAACACTTGAGGATGGTGTTGCAGGTGTTGAGGGAGCATCAACTTTAGGAAAATTTGAGCAAGTGTTTATTTTATCAGTGACATATTCACTATTTGGGTCATATCATTTCAGAGGAAGGAATAGTTGTGGACCCAACAAAGATAAAATCCATTACGAAATGGCCAACACATGTCATAGAAGTGAGATTATTTATGGGTCTGGCAGGGTACTATAGAATTTTTATTCAAGGATTCTCAAAGATTTCACATCCAATCACATCCCTGCAAAAGAAAGGTGTGTGATTTGAATGGACTTTGAGTTGTGCAAGGAGTTTCCAACACTTGAATAACCTGTGAACAAGTGCACCAATTTTGAGAATTGTTGATCCTCATGCAAACTTTGTTGTGTGCACGAATGCATGCAAGGAAGGAATTAGTGGGGTCYTGAGTCAAAATGGACATGTGGTATGCTACAAATCAAKGAAGTTGAAAGAGCATGAAATTGTCTATGCTACGCATGAATTAGAATTGGAAGCCTTAGTGCCTACTTTGAATATGTGGTGGCATTATCTCATTGGTAAAATATTTGAGATGAGAACATACCATTGCGTTCTGAAATATTTGTTTGGACAACSAAGTCTAAATGCTAGACAAAACAGGTGGTTAGAGTTCCTCAATGAGTATGACTTCGAATAAATCATATTAGAGAAAAAGAGAACAAAGTGGTTGATGCACCCAACAAGAGGATGCATGAAATGCATGCCACAACCATTAGCATGTACCAAACAGATTTTTGCATTTTTTTTTGGAAGTTTCCAAATCAGATATGCTTTATATGGATATAAGTGCAACTTTACAACAAGGTATGTCGCAATGGAATTTGGAAGGTTATGAGCTAAGAGAGGATGTGATCCTCGTGTATAGATGCAAAGTCTTTGTGTCAAACGATAAGAAGTTGAAGAGCCTGATTTTGTCAGAAATGCATAAGGTTCCTTATGTTGGAAATCTAGGTTATAAGAAGACAATTGTCGCAGTCAAGAAGCAATACTTTTGGCCAGGTATGAAAAAGGAAGTTGTGGATTTTATTATGATATCTCTCGAATTTCAAAAGGTCAATCCTGAGCACAAAAATCCAGCTGGTTTGCTGCATCCTTTTCTCATTCCTGAGTGGAAGTGGGAAGTTGTAACAATGGACTTCATAACTAATTTTCCTAGGACAAATAAGCATCATGATTCTATTATGGTGGTGGTGGACAAGCTTACTAAAGCTGCTCATTTTGTTCTAGTGAAGTCAAATTACAAGGCACCTGACGTTGCTGAGATATACATGCACAGAGTTACTAAGTTGCACGATGTACCTAAGACAATTATGTCTGACAGAGATTCCAAGATCACCTTGAACTTTTGGAAAGGGATATTCAAAGGATTTGGAAAAGTATGAATTTCAGCACAACGTATCACCTTGAGTCAGATGGTCAAAATGAGAGGGTAAATTGGGTGATTGAAGACATGTTAAGGATGTATGTGATGGATAAGACATCAAAATGGGAATACTATCTTTATTTGGTAGAGTTTTCTTACAACAATGGGTATCAAGCATCTTTAAAGATGAGCCCATTTGAGGCACTTTATGGTAGAAAGTGCAACACGTCAGTGAGTTGGGACACCCTTGCAGGCCGCACAGTGTGGGTCAGATCTACTTTGGGGAATGGAGGAGAAGATGGTAAAGATAAGGAATAATATAAAGGCTTCCCAGGATAGGTAGAAAAGCTATGTAGATAATGGTGGAACCCACATAGAGTTTAAAGTGGGAGATCATGTATTCTTAGAAGTAAAATCTAGGTGTAGTTCCTTGAAGTTGGGAAAGTGTTCTAAGTTATCGACATGCTACTGTGGGCCATTTCAAATATGGTAGAGGATTGGTCTTGTCACTTATTTTCTTGCATTTCATATGTTCTTATGTCTTCATAATGTTTTCCATGTGTAATTACTTAAGAATTATGTACCTGATGCTAATCAAATTACTGATTGGAATGTGATTTAGGTGGATCCAGAAGGAGTATTTCAAGTGCGACCAGTTTGCATATTGGATCACAAAACCAAGCAACTCCAGAATCGATTCATGGATCTGGTAAAGGTCAAATGGACCTGGTACAGTCCCAAGGATGCGACCTAGAAGTGTGAGGATGCTATGTGAGAAGGGTATCCTCATATTTTTGAAAAAGATTGAAGTTTTTTATGAACATATGTATATGATGCACTGAGGACAATGCATAAATAAGGGGGAGGGGATTGTAATGTACATGATCCAGAACCCTTTGTAATTGTACATATAGGTTGATGATCCAATTGGTATCAAGTGTAAATGTAATGTACATATAGGCTAGTGAGCCATTGACACCTAGATTTTGGTGTTGTGTGCATCTGAGCAAGAGTGTGGAGAATTGTTATAAAGATAGGGTGCACACATTTAATGTGTTGCATGCACCTGGGCAAGTGAATGATAATGACTAGAAGTGTGTAGGGATACATATATGTGTGTGTGTGTGTGTGTGTGTGTGTGTGTGTGTGTGTGTATAACTGGATATATATGAGGCTGGAGAGCTTGTATGATTATGAGGCTAGTGAGTCTGGATGCATATAGTCCAACATTCCTATCCATGTAAATATAATCATTAACATTAATATAATATTACACCATTGCACGCAGACTGACTTAGACGAAAAGAGAGGGGGGGGGGCTAATCCAGTGAAAAAGGGAAAATGGGGTGAGTCGTAAGTCTTTGGGAATATTTTATTAATATTTTTGGAAAAGTGTAATCTGGATATGTTTTTATCCTAGGTTCCTAAGGGTAGAGAACAGGTCACCAAGTTCCTTAAATATACTTTTGAAGGTTACAAGTGTCAAATGGAAGGAATGCAAATATACATTGTTGGACTTAGTGTATTTTGGGGGATTATTCAGATAATTTTTGGAGGAGAATGGATGTGGCAAGATCTCATGAGAAGAAGGGAGTCAGACTATATGAAAAATTTGATTATTACCTTATCTCCATAGATAATATTGTAAGGCGATGTGGGATATAATCTGAGTGATTTTTGAGGAGACGGGTTGATATACTGTGGGAAGTATCATTAGGTGAGAGACTGGATGATTTGAAGTGGTTGTCAGACATGTGAGGATACTCTCCAGGTGAGAGTATTTGTATGAATTGTTCCTTGGTGCATTGAGCATTGGTCACAAGGCTTGGAGACTTCATGTCCGACATGTTACTGGTAACCCTATGAAAGGATTTGGGGTAGCCAAAAGACTATGGAGTAGAGAAGGGGCACACTTCCTTGGGTGTGACAGGTGCATGGGGAATGGGGGATTGTGGGCTAGTTGCAGCAATGGGTAACTTAGGATTGACAAAATCTGTTGAGAGTCAGACCTTAGTGTGTAACTAGAAGTCTTTTTTCCCTGGAGGAGTTAAGCCCCAGCTCGGGGGTGACCGATTGTTGAAATATTTTAAACAACACTGTTTATGGTTGGGAGGAATTTCTGAGTCAAGGCCGTAGTTGGTGACTTTCATAAAATATAAGTGTTTTTAATGTACTTATTGTGTTTACTGCGTGCTTTTTTATATATGTTTGACATGGGTTAATTCTTGTATGTTGTTTCATATAAGTATTTTCTATTATTATGTTTAATTTTTCTTGCACCTATAAGTATGGTTCTTATAGCCTGTATTTGTAGTTGTGCATGGATGTGATAAATATGGATAGTTTGGCTAGTTGAGTGAACCTTGCGATTTTGGTTATGAGTAATAAATAAGAGGATTGAGTGGCTAGGTGCACATGATTGTATTCTATGCACATAAAGATGATGGAATTCATGTGTGCATTTAAGGAAATAAACCCTTCTCATAGTGAAATCAGAAGTGGCAAATTATAACTCGAGGGATGTGTGCACAGTTTTGTTGTGTGATCAATATGCTAGTGTGCATAATTGGTGTGTGCAGTCTTGAGTTACTTCCGCTGCTTAAGGTTGTAATGAAAAGAGAATGTTGGTTTCACTTTTATAAGTTATGTGGCGTGACTAAATCTTGGGATGAACGCATTACTTCAAGTGATACTGCACGAACTTGTGTTAGAGTAGAATCTGTACAGTGAAACTTCAGAGTAACATTTCTTAGTGGTATGATTGGGATGTTACAGTTTGGTTTACTTAGAGCTACAGAAGTTGAGGTTGTGTGACGTGGCCCAACCTAGGGTGGTTGGGGACGTTACACTAAGGCCTAATAAACAAGGTTGATTTTGGAGGAAAATTTCTCCTACATCATGTTGCATCTTAAGGTGACATAGAGTAATATCATATCACAGCAATTGGACACAAGAAATAATTATATATAGAAAAAATGACAATAAACTATATATAAAGCTATCCATCTCTCTCTCTCTCTCTCTCTCTCTCTCTCTCTCTCTCTCGATCTCGATATATATATATATATAATCAACAGAGTATAGAGAGAATATTTCATGATAATATCCTCCATGAAATTGACATGTACAATGGCCTCCATCAAAACATAACAAGTATTCCCCCAATTCAAGATCGATGAGGATCACATGAACTAGTATAACATTACATATTTTTTCCATGTAAACACTCCTAACTAAACTCTATTGCATGGCCAAAAGTCTCAACCCCTCCCAAATAATTTCTTGAAGATCCCCCTCGGCGGGATAAAGTAATGAATGTGCTATGTTAATGTAGTAAGTGTTGTAGGATAATTACACCATGTATGAGTTATCTCCCTTAGGCTCTCCCTAGACCTAAGACAAAATAAAGATACAAATGGTGGACCTTCCTAGATATAAATCATACATTGAAATGACCTATAAGTGAATGGAATAAATGGCTTAACTGACCACCTGATGGTTGTCCTTGCACGCTCTATTTTTTTTCTTTCTTGAAGATGTCCTTCGCTCTTGTCAACATGGATCTACACACATGAAGACACAAAAAAAAACCTTTCATAAGATTAAATGTATCATGTGTATATTTATTATAGATCTAATGATATAATATGAAAATCCTAATTTTCTTCAAAGATCATGATAATCATACACAATCAAATAAGGGGGAGATTCACATGAATATTCTATTGAAAAAATGACACAATTTACAACTTACAATCTGATAGCCTGATGAATCTCTATCTAAACTCCTTACACAAGCTTTGTGATTAATATGATAGTATACACTTAATTTCTCTTTTCCTCCCCTTTTTTCCCATGAGAGACCCTCAATATATAGGATAATGGAGATAAGATGAAGGATAAGTATTAGGCACTAAATATAGAAGGATTCTCGAGGTTAGATTACGAAAAATATGAGCTTTCATCTCATCTCTTGGTAACTAATGCTAATTTAGGAGTAACAGACTCGATCACACCCTGCATTCTTGCAGAATGTGACCAGTTGTGCTTTGTAAGAAGATAATGAGCGACCATCAACTTTGGTCATGGGATGTAAAGGGACAACCTGCGACCAGGGAAAAAGGTGGTGTGTACTCAAGGGAAAAATGGCATGATTTAGTGTCTTAGAATACTAACCTATAGATGACTCCCATCGGGTGATCAGGTGGAAAATAATTGTATAATAGATGCCCCTTAAAGTGCGAGGTCAAAAAAGGTGTTTAATGGCCAAAATAATTTACGAACTAATCACATAGATTTGGGTGAATGAAGATGGGAAGAAACCATCATTAGTCCTACATAATATAACATCCCCGAGGTGGGCATACCCATGCTCGATACTAAAAACTAATCATAGCCACCGAAAATAGTACATTATGGATCCATGAATGACATAGAGAATCAGATCATGGCCACGAAAAATTATACTGTGGATCCATGTCACAAGTGAAGACATAGCCATGACCAAGTACACATGTGGATCTATGTCACAACATACAAATCCGTGAGATGAATCGATGTCGGAGTTATCTATGAAGTATTCATGAATAACTCCATCGCAACTTGGGAGGGAATGCTATGAAGGAATGTGGTGGTCCCATCCCAAGGTTTTCATCCTAAATCCAAATGGTATGAATGTAAAACATGCAAATAAATGAGCTAAGGTTAATCATGGTAGAAACTAAATTTAATGTATATCGTTAATAGATGTGAGGTAATCCACTGATGATGATGATGGACCCAAATATACCTAGTACAATATAGCTAGTGTGAATAAAGGAGTTGAATTCAAACACTTGTAGATTCATTCAACAAGAGATGATGATGTAAACCCATTGCCAAAATGCAAGGGAACCTGCCACTGATGTCTACAAATCCCAGGGTACTAATCAGTTTCTAGATTTCAATCTTGGATAATGATTTGGAGTTGATAGGATGAATTTTTTCGAAGGAGAGCCTTGATGTATCCCCCATCAATCGACATGAAACATATAATAGTAGATGGCATGAAGAGTGTAATGGTAGAGAACAAATTACACAAGGATGGATGGGATGAATGGGATAAGGGACTGAAATTGGCCAACACGGGCTAACTTCCCTTGAACAAAACAACACAACAAATAACTTGACTGTTATCCCTACAAGAGTCACCTCCCTTAGGCTCTTCCTATACCTAAGACATATTAGAGATGCAAACTATAGATTTTCCTAGATCTAAATCATACTTGAAAATATCTACGAGATAAGAGGATGAGAATCATACCTGATACTTCAAATATTGTCCTTTCCCGCTCCTTGGTCATTCGCTCCTTTGAATATATCCTTCACTTTCATGAACATGGGTTTTCATACATAGGAAAACAAACAAGTACCTCTCACAAGATATAACATAACATGTGTAAAACATATATCTAATAATACATCACAAAGACACGAAAATATTAACTCCCTATGAAGATTATAATCACCATATACAATCAATATGAGGGGAAAATCATGTGCATCTTCTATTAATAAAGAAAAAATCTTACAACTTACATACAAATAGCTTGATTAAGCTTCTCCCAATTTCCTTGCCCAAGCTCTGTAATCTATCTGACATTATAAGTTTACTCTATCTTTTCCTCCCCTTTTCCCATGAGAGGACCTCAATATATAAAATTAAAGAGATGAGATGGTGGATAACTCTTAGACACTCAAAATAACAAGCTTCTCAAGGTTGAATTACAAGAAATATGAGCTTGATCCCATCTCATTGTAACCATTCCTAAATTGAGAGTAACAAACCCAGTCATAACCTACATTCTTGCAAGGTGAGACCGATCACCCTTTGAAAAAGGACAAGGAGCGACCATCAATTTTGGTCACAGGATGTAAAGGGATGACATGCGATCGGGAAAAAAGGTGGTGTATACTCAAGGGAAAAATGGCATAATTCAATGTCTCGGACTACTAACCTCTAGAGGATTCCCACCAGGTGATCAAGTGGCAAATAAATGTATAACATATTCCCCCTAAGGTGTGATGGTAGAAGAGGTGTATGATGGATGAAATACTCTATGAATTAAATGTTATGTAGATTGAGGAGAAGGAAAATGGCAAGAATCTAACATCTGTCCCGCATGATAATAACATCCTCGAGGGGAGCAAACCCTTGCTCGATAATAGAAACTAAGCATATACACCAAACAAATACATTGTGGATACATGCATGATGAAAATGATTAGATCATGGCCAAGAAATAATACATTGTGGATCCATGTCACTAGTGAAGACAAAGACATGACTAAGTACAAATGAGATGACTTGATGCCCGAGTGATCTTTTAATAACTTATGAATAACTCCATCGCAACTTGGGAGTGGATGCGATAAAGGAATGATATGATCCCAAACCAATGTATTCATATCTAACAATGAATGGTATGAATCTACAACATGAAAATAGATGAGCTAATGTCGAGCATGGTAGAAATAGTTTGATTACCAGTCATTAATGGATACCGTTAACAGATGCGATGGAATCCAATGATGATGATGATGAACCCAAATATACCTAGTACAATATAGTGAGTGTGAATAGAGAAGTTGCAGTCAAACACTCTTAGACCCATTCGATAAGAGCCAATGATATAAAACCACTATTGGATATGCGAGGGAACTTGCCACTGATGTTTGCAAGTGTTAGGGACCTAACCTCCCTAACCCCTCACCTAGGTAGAACAATATAATTCCATGTAATAAAGGCCAATATTAATAAGGCCTAGCAATAAGGAAGAATAAGTCAAATGTAAGAAGACCTAATAGAATCTTTTGCTTCTAGAAGGATCTTCCTCTAGATTGTTCTTTTGGATAGATATATTTAGTATAAATAGGAGTAGAGGGTATGGGAATTCTTGTCTTGGATATTGTTGGCCCTTGACCAAGTTTTGAGGAAACATTTTGTTGGCATGTTTTTACATGAAGAGTGTGCTTGTCATTGATGGAAAGAACAACATAGATGATGGTGAACATGAAAAACATAAGCTTAGGAGGAGAAGCGACCAATATGCAGAGATCAAAGATCGGAAGGAAAAGCGTAAGCTCAGGGTGCGAAGCCTCAACAACCGTGCGGTCAAGAAATTGACCATGTTGATCGTCTAATATTATGAATGTCGGTCATATGAGTGACCATGGGCTTGAGGACCATTTGAGGATAAGGACCATCGGTTTTGGAGAAAATATGATGACCTTTGGATCACCTTAAGTGGAAGGACAAGATAAGCAAGGGATGAGATCTGAGATCTCGATCACCCTAATTTTCGTCAGCGGTCAGATTGAATTAAATGGAAGGATAGGATAAGAAAAGATGGAGATCCGTTGGATTTAATCCAAAGAAAATATGCATCACAGACAGATCGATCAGTTGATCTAAGATATTGATCCAACGAATGTTATTCGTTTCGGGTCTAAATATGTGAGGAGGTTACGCTCTGGAAAAATACCATTTCAAGAATTCAGTTTGAGATTTGAAATCTCCGAAGCTCAGAAAGCTGGAGAGCCAAAATACATTCTTGATCATTGGATCATTCGAATTAGATCTCATTCGTCAGATCCTCTGAAGAAGATCTCAAGCGTTGGATCATCCAAAGTGAATCTGGTCTGTCTTATTCAGAGCGTAAGTTTGAGATTTGATATTTCAGAAGTCTGGAGACCCAAAGGAGATCTCGACCGTTGATCGAGAAAGGGGATGCATAATCGTTGATCTGGCTGAAAGGTCAAATTCCCGAAGTGGAGGAAGAGCTGTCGATTGAGAAGGACAGGTGTTCGTGGATCATTGACTCTGGAATATTGGCGCACGGAA
>JASDQU010946270.1:5120-18322 GCA_032191745.1 Picea mariana
GTGTGCTATCATTTCTTCCGTGAGAATTGTCCAAGTGACGAATGATTTGCGAGAACAAAGCCATCGATACCATACAAATTGATTAGGTTCTAAATATAAAGAAGCAATTCATACCTTTTGTGTATGTGGCACATTATGGAGATCAAATAATTGCTCCATCTAAAGTATCCATGTGACTGGGTCCTTGCCATCAAACTTCCTCATATCAATCTTAGGAACGTGGTTGGTCTTCAAACCAAAGTTGGAGTTTCCCCATTCTTGATTCACCTTCCTTGTGTCCTCATCATGAATTTCATGGGATGCATTTTCACTTTCAGGTGTCTTCTCTATTACGAATTTTTTCAATACTTCCATGATCTCCCCTTTTAAACCATCCATCTTAGTATCCAACTTAGCTTCCATTGAATCCATCTTATTTTGTAGTTCATTTATGTCCCTACGCATTTATTCACCTTCATCAAGAGTCCAAGTAGGATTTTTTGAAGGCTTAGTTGGTGTAGAAGTTCCCTTTTTTGATGGCATGTTGGCCAAGTATCACTTTTGAACCTTGATTTTGAGGTGGTTCTGCTAGACAATATTTATTCTATTGTATCTCCCAAGTTTCAGCCCTTCTAGGTATGAAACTTTCTTTTATGTAGTTCTATGATATTTCTTCTCTGCAATGCCACAGGTCTGATCAAAATTGGATGTGCCAAGTGGAATTTACGGTAACTTCCCCACAACTTGCCGATTTTTGTCCTTTCTAGGAGATCTCACTTGTATAGCGTGCCCCGCACAAAATAATTGATATAAAATTCTGAAACCCATACCAGAAATACTACAGACTATCCACGATCCAATGAAACCAGTCCCACTCAATTTGGATACTCTAGGAAGAAGTTATGATTGTTTTACCTGGAACACCTTCTTGAGACTAGTCAGATACCCTATCTTACACAGGGTGTATCTACAAATTTAAGCTGACCCAGAAGCTGAAATTTTTACCACAGATACCTTGCTAATTTCTATAAATCCCCTCCAAAATTTAGGATCTGAAACATTATGAAAAAGTTTTTATAGCAAAAATTCCGCAATGACTCATTTCAGGATGATTCCAGAACCCTATCTTGTACAGGCTGTATCTCTGATAATATAAGGCCTCAGGATCTTAATTTTGAACCCAATGTAACTTGATCCATATACTAAATATCCTCCAAGCCGTTTCTTCTGAAACGTTGTAGAAAAAAAGTTATAGCAAAAATGCCAAAGTGTCTTAGATGTAGCAGCGAAACCCCAAGACCTTGAGCTCTGATACAATATGTTAAGAACCAAATACCAATATAGCATAGAAAAACCTTAGAAAAAGTACTCAACACCTTGAAAAAGAGATAATTTCATATAATAAGCCTCTTCGAGGGGGCAACTTCCTTTTACCCCACTTAAATGTTCATGTACAAGATGATTCAAAATGAAAATGTCTCCTTGGTATATATAGGAGACTAGGAGGTATAATTACAATTAATGGCCTAAAGCCGACATAAATAAAATAACATTACTAATATAATATGCCCCAATTAAGGGGTAATGAGCCAATATTAGGGCTTAACATGTATCTTCTACCTTTCATTAATATAATACGGTGGCACGTCTCTTTCCCATAAAATGATTGATATTTTATTACATGACTCCTTGATCAAATGTTTAGGTTGTCATTGAATTTCACTATTGCTGCTTTCACGTTGGTTGATTTGTGTTATTGCAGATCTGATCTCACAGGAACATTGGAGTAAGGTAGGATCAACAAAGACATAAGGAAGCGATTCATAAGGTATGTTATCTATTCCTTATTTGGTAGTTAAATTCAATGATTGTAACCTAGGGAAAGCATCTTGTTCCGTTTTGTTTTGTTCTAGATCTAGGTGGATCTAAGGGGATTAGTTCATGTCCGCATCTACCGATTTACCCGTTAACAAAATTGGCGACTCCACTGGGGAAGTACAACTTGATTGTGGTTTTTTGTTGGCCATTTGCTCATAGCCTATCTTTTACATTTTGTTTCAGTCTCTGAGTCTGTGGGAGATCCAATTAGACTCACTGTATTTAAAATTTTCCTGAGACCCTTTGTCCTTTTTGAAAAATTTTCTATTTTGTGAAAGACTTCTGCATTGCACCTTATAGGTAGATTGCGGAAACCTTCTATTTCCTCACCCTAGTGGTTTGTTACAGTGCGGGATTTCCGCGACCTGCATGATTATTGGCCTGTGGAAACCACTCATTTCTGCACTATGTTATACTGCCTGCCCACGACAACGTTTGAAAACTTTTTGGATTGGGTCTTGACCTCTACTATTGCCCAATTTTTTGCTTTAGTTAGTTGGGAAAGGATTTTTAATGTCAGTTCTTGACTTATATTGATTGTTTCAACTCGATCTTGATTGGTTTCGAAAATCGAATACCTCTTCTTGATTCTTTTTCGATCTTTGTTTTTATCGACAAGGATATAATCTTTGGAATTGCGTTCGAGTGCTTGCTTGATCAAAGATTTTGGTTTGGGTTTGGATTTGTAAGTTGGTTGCATCTTCTGGATTGCTTAATGACAATAAAAACATTTATTGTTCATATTTGAAGAGACATTTTCTTGTCAATTTTTATTTTTATCTCCATTGAAAGATCAATTTGGGTGTTTGTTGAGTGTTTTATTTTCATTGGTTGCTTATCCTTTCTTAGTTCCATCCTTGTTTTTGGTTTCTGGAAAGGAAAAAATTAAAGTCTTTTTAGTCTTTTAAGCAATCATTTATTCAGAAAATATTAGCGTTTGAAATATTGAAAGAGAACGAATAGTGAAATTACATTGTTGATGATTGTTTGGTACTACATTCGAAAAAGGGAATTGTACATCGTAGTTTGCATTGTTCCAGAAACATTATTTCTCCCTACTGTAGATAGAGTTCATCAAATGAAAGTTTGCATCATTCATTTCTATTTACACGTTATTGGGTCAAAGTCTCAAATAACATTGGTTTCATTCTCGTCTCCCTCTTGAGTAACAACAACCTTTAATAATATTGTGAAACTCTAAAATTCAACTAGCAACTTTTTCTAGGGCTCTTTTACACCAAAATTAGCTAGGCTAAGGCTTTGGAATAGGCAGTGAGACACACTCTCCAAAGTACAAAACACACAATAGTATCTTGTGATAGGGAGTGTCCAAATCCATTTGCAACACTTTGTCCTGGGAAGCCCTTCTCACACAAGGGTCAAACCTGAGGTCACATTGAGATTGACAGAGTCAATCACCTTGCTTTGTTGGTCTCAGTGTAGATATTGCACGTATTACGGGGGTCGCTTGAAGGTATACCCACAATTACGAGTGGAAGCCTCTCAAGTTGATTTCAGGCTCGGTACCCTGCCCTTGCGTGTGGATCAGACTGCCGACTGTTCCCTCGGGAATCACTGTTGTTTGTGGTAACTTTAGTAACCTATCTTCTTAGGGTCTTACACAAGGTGACTGTGGAGGGGCAAGTCTCCACGGTACCTGGAATTGATGTTGGCCAGACTCACTCGGGATCCTTGGAGGGTATACCCATGATTATGTGTGGGAGCTTGCACCAGGGTGTAAGTTTGTTAAGCAGGTCACCAACGTAACTTTTCCACCCTAGCCCAGCCCCTTCTTGTCTCGACTTCGCGACACTGCATTTCATCACCAACTAGTGAATTCAGAATAGGAAGGTCTTGTTTGCTTGGTTTTGATTCCTAGATTTTACTAGCGAGTGTTGTTTTTTTACGTAGTTGGCCATAGATTTTTTCTGTAGATTTTTTGGTTCCACCAACATAGACCCTCCCCGTCGTTCACGCAGGGTATATGGACTTCCACCGAAAAGCATGGAAGATTCTACCCCTATACCCCCTCACACATGAGAGGGCTCTCCTCAACAGAGTGAAGTCCAGGATACCAACGTAACACAAGAGGAAGGTTCAACCTCTTTGGAAAGTTTTCGAATTATTTCTGATTCTATGGAAGCTTTCCGCATCCCTCCTGGATATGAAAGACGTTTTCTTTAGATGAATTTTGTCGGGGAACTTGTTGTTGTTTCCTTTGGAACTCTAATCGGACCTTATGGAGCCGAATATCCTTTCTGGACTACTGACATAGTTAGAAGCCCACCTCGTACAGTACACGACCTTTATGGCTCAGGGGCAGGAGCAGATATACCCGCCATCCTTGAGCTACTCGAGACATCTGCCGTCCTCACAGTCTCCCTAGGTCATTTTGCCAGTACAATTGCCTATCTCTTTGCTGGCTCATAAGCCCAGTCAGTTAGCCCTAGTTCAACCATCCCTTTTCAAATGGTCCACTCTACAATTATTCCTCGTGCTATGACTATTCCTTCCAGGAATATAGTGGTTAACCATGCTCCCATTGGTACACCACATTTCGCTAGACCTACCCCTTCTCTTCCTCTTGGGTATCATGCTTTGAATTCTTTTGTTGCCATCCATACCCAAATTCCATCTAAAGTACCATTTAGGCATAAGACTTCTGCTGGTTATGTTCCCACGCCTTCCTGAGTCCTCTCCAGAGGGTATTATCCACTTCTTCATGGTGGATCTAGCCCTAGTGGCTCCAATCCAATTGGTAGCACTCATCATCTATTCACCTTCGGTTACCATATTCCCACTGGGGGGCAATATTATGCCGGGGGGCAACCTCAATCTGGGGGTCACGCTCAAATTGGGACGCCTCCTCCTTATGGAGGACATTCTCAGGTTGGAACTTATAATTCATAATCTGGACCGAATGCATCAAACTTGTTAGCTCACCTTTGGAACCATCAAGCTAACCCACAACTCTCTGGGGGACAAACTTCTCAAACCAGTGTTCCGGTACCCCCGAACTATGGTCAACCATATTTGGGTTCTTTGAATCCCACTTAGGGCCTGAATGTTCAGTCCAGTACTCCTTTCCAAGGGAACATCCCTAACCAGCCCAACCCCACGGGCTACATGCCTCCACACCAACAATTGACTCTACCCGGATCTTCACATTATATGCAAACTGCTTACGGTCCTACTGGTATACCGATGGGACTTCCTCCCCAAATTCACCAGTACCCTCATGTGAATAGATAGTTACCCTTTTTAGCCACTTTGGACCTCCCCAATATGCCTAGAATTTTGAATGACCCTATCCATCACTCTCCTCATTGGCTTGTCATACCGGCCAAACTCCCATCCGACATTCCCAAGTTCGATGGTAAACCAGGAGAGGATTTGAACAATCATGTCATGACTTTCCATTTTTGGTGTTCATCCAACTCTTTGATGGATGACTCCATTCGATTACGTCTTTTCCAGTGAACTCTCACGGGTTCAGCTGCGAAGTGGTATATAGAGTTACCGCGAGGCTTCTTCACTGATTTCAATACCCTAGCTATGGCTTTCCTCACTCACGACCAGTTTCCAATCCATTATGAAATGGGGACCGATATTTTGAGTTCTTTCAAGCAAAGTAAAGCCACTCATATCTCTGATCACATTCATGAGTGGAGATGCAGACGACGTCTAATCAAACTCGATCTTCCCGATCAGTTATTGGCAGAATGGTTCATGAAATCCTTCGTGAATGACATATCTAAAGACATTGCTATGGGTGGAGTTGTCACAGAAGAACATGCAATCAATCGTGCCCAATATCTGGATCTCGTTTATTCATAAATGGGTACTCTTTATGATCTGCTTCCTGATGCACCTCATCCTTCTACCATGACCACCTCAACAACCCCAATAGCTTCTCATGCCGCTGATGGTGTGATAGGTGCTTTCCATGCTCAACCTCAATCTACACAAACCTCTCACACCACGCCCAAATCCCATGCTTCTAATGTTCAAACTGCTCCGACGCCCACCCCTCCCACCGGTAAAACTTCAGAAGTGAACGTCGTTCAATCGACTCCTACCGGTAAGACTAAATCTAAAAAAGGGAAGGGTAGGAATAAGGAGGATAAGAATAAAAACCTGTGATCCGATAAGGCCAAGACACAACCTGCTGAAGATAAAGATAAACGCAAACCTCACTATCCTTGCCTTATCTGTGGTGATGATCACTACACGAAGGATTGTTCGAGACGTGTTGAGGTCACGAAGTTCCTCCAAGGGACCCCAAAACCTCCCACCCCTGTCGTCTTGTCTCAACCCTTCCCTTCTCAACAATAGGCTCAATTGGTCATCCATGATCAACCTTCTTCCTCCACCACCTCCTATGTACTTACGTGTAACGGTGATTCAAAGAAGAATGACATCACACTTACCACTCGTGCCAAAGATTACCCTTCCTCCAAGGAGAAAGTTGACGATATACCACCTTCGTTGGTTCAACAATCTCCCTCGACTCCACCTTCCAACGGTCCTCTTCTTCTCGAACAACCGAACCCCGATACAGTCCTTCGCCCTCCTCCCAAGGGCATGGTTCGAAAGTCCACTTTCAATCCTCATGTGCGTGTTGCCCAGAACTACAATATAGTAGAAGATCTGGCACAAGCATCGTCTGCGATGTCAGCCCTTGAAGTCCTTCAGAGTTGTCCGACACAACGGAAGGCACTGTTGAAAGCTATCGGTGGAATCAACCCTACGAATACAAATTTAATAATCTTTGACTTGGAAGATCACATTCCAAGGTTACCCCCTCAACTCGCATTTCAAATACAAGTTGTTGTCTCCAACAAGAACATTTGTAGAACAGTTATTGATGAAGGTGCCTCGACGTGTGTCATGTCTATTGCCTGCTAGAAAGCCATCGGCTCTCCTCCCTTAACTGAATCACACAATAGCTCAAAGCCTTTAATGGCTATGGATTTAAACCTTATGGTGTCCTCCCGTCATTGCCTATTATGTTAGAAGATAAAACGGTCAACTTTGAAGTCGAGGTCTTTGATGCTCCTCCCAATTACAACCTTTTACTTGGCCATAGTTGGATCAATTCCATGCGTGCAGTTGTGTCTACTCTTTTCCGCATCATGTGTTTTCCACATTAGGGAAAATTCATTATGGTAGACCAATTGGCCTTCTTCAACTCTGACACACGTACCAACAACGTACCTTTGATTGCAAAGACACCCCCTGGATACGAGAATGTCGGCGTGGGTCTACTAAAAGATTCCACTATGATCGGTACTTTCCCAATCCCACCACCCGACGTTCCACCTCCTATGGTTGCCTCAATTAACATGATCTCCATCTCTGTCCGTGAACCTCTCAAGTCATTTGACCCATGGATAGTACCCGAACCTGGTGATTATCTCCACTACGACAACCAGATACCTTTAAGTCTGATTGAATCCACCTATCAAGCCATTCAATCTACATCCCCCTCTACCCCTCTTTTGGCGATTCATCTCTTGATCCTTTTCATGTGATTTTTCCCACATATGAGATTATTATGTCGGTTATGTCTATGGAGGACACTCCTTGGGACGATGGACATCATCGTTCCATTCTCTTCCTGGAATAACACACCCTCGAGAGTTACCAACGGATTTCAACTCCGTCGTCCATTGTCATCATTTATTTCGTTCTTGAGTCCACACACGATGTGTTATATGAAGGGAACTTAAGTAAATGCACCTGCGGAAATTGTTGATTTCTGCAGGGCCCGTTATAGACCACTCGTGACGGCCCCAACGCACAACTAACAGTCCCAAATTATAAAAAAATCTTGATTTTTTACCATCAAAAACAAAAATTAATTCGTTGAAAAGATAGAAGATGGGATGCTTACCTCTTTTACACAATCCATTCGTTGAATGATCCCTTGTCACCTCCACAATCCGTCGTCGAAGTTGAAGTAAAAAAACAAGGGTTTTTGGTAAGTTTTTGATCAAGTGCAAATAAAATGGTGGAAAAGACTTTTTGCTTCTATTTATTACTTTTTTATCATTTTTCCTAATATTTTGTTTTATATAAATACATTTTAGTCAAAATCCCATTAACTCTAAAGGTCTTGTAAGTGTTTTGTTCCTTGCAGGAAAAAAATTTAGGACCTTGGACAACGAAGTATAAACATTTTTTTTTATTTGTTTTGGTCGCATGTACAATTACTTTTTAGGGTTTTTTTTAGAAAAATCTCGAGCATAGTCTTTGTTCATTCTCGGGCTCGAAAATCAATGAGAATGTAACCGAGTATACTTTTGTCATATTTTCGTACTTATTATGGTAACACGAAAACAACGAAACCTGTGGAGAATTCTCTAAGCTCTTTTCATGCTCCCTAAAAACGAAAAGATTGCCGAGCGACCTTGTTCTTTTCACGCTCGTAAAAGTATTTGAAGAAAACGTTTGATGGGCGATAGTTTATCACTTTTTCGGTCTTGTCAAACTACTTTATGAAAAAGGAACTGGGAGAGTTCTCTTTAAGTGTTTTTCAGACTCTCAAAACATGAAAAATCCCCGAGTTTTCTATCTTTGGACTCGTTAAACAAACATCGAAAGGCCCGCATGGGACCGAACCACTCCTTCTTAGGGTTCGTTAAATATACTCCGAGGGACTCGTACGAAGGATGAGCTTAAATTGACAAGCATATGTTATCCTCCTCAAGCTTGCATAAAAATAAAGAGGTACTCGCCATAAATGGTGGCGGAAAATTTGGGAAAGGAATGTGTCTCTGTATTTGTATTAATGGCAGCAAGTGTCGCTCTTGAACATGACACCCATCTTCGTCATTTGAATCTGGGTTGTGTAATCCATTTGTCTCTTGTTTGACCTTCTACAAGTTCTCATCTTGGGTCGTCTTTGAGTCAATACTGCCAAGATCATTGTCTTGTCATTCATATGTTTAAGAGAAGTTCAACTGAAACCTTCTATCAAGTCGGTCATCTGCAATTGTCCATTCTTACCATGTCAGCCTTCCCTGTGTCTCCCAAGTCACATATGTATTTTTCTCTACCCTAAGTCTGTTACTTATTTTGTGTCATTGATGGGGGATACATCAAGGCCCTCCTGTGACGAGTCTTTTCCTATCGACTTAAGCTCATTATCTAGGAAAAAGACTTAGAAATTATTTAGTACCTTAGAGCCTACATGCCTCAATGGTAGGTTTCTTCACTTTCGACAGTGGATTCACATCATTGATCCATGATCGAGAGATTCTGTCAAGTGTTCAACTTCAACTCATTTATTCACACTTGTTGGATTGTACTGGAGTACCTTCAGAGTCATTGACATCAATGGTGATTTCCCTCGCTCTTGTTAATAGTTTTCATTAATGAAATGGTAATCAAGTGGTTTCTATTCACGTTCGACTTCAACATCTGTAAACACGTGACTAGAATCATACTAACGGACGATGGATTGAAGACCCTGGACTTCATCATTTTTTGGTCCAAGTTGCGATGGAGTATTTGTGATTTGTTTTGACACATAGATCCACCTTGTATGTCTCGTGGCTATGTTCATACTTGAGTTTTCGATGCATGGATCCACATTGTATTCCTAGTGGTTGTTGACATGGATCCACGTTGTATAATTGGTGTCCATGACCTACATTTATGATTTCAATCATTTGTGGTCTGAACATGGGAATGCCTACTTCAGACATGGTGTGATATTATACAGATGCTTGATTGTTTGTAGGTTCCTGATTGGTGTGCCCCCAGTTCTTGACACATACACGTTTATTTTACAAAGTATTTCGGTTGTCTCAAGTTCCAGGATCACACTTTGGGGGAAATTTTGTTACACATTATTTTGGTCACCCTGATGATGATTACAGAAACATGTGTTCAGGTTCCCAATATGATCTTTTGCCTGAGAAAAGAAACCTCTTTCCACCCTTGCAAGATGCATTTTTGGAAGGTCACCGCAGGCTGCTCCCTTTACACAGTGTGGAAATCCTTGATTTCTGTAGGCTGAACTATAGCCAGCCTGCAGGATTTCCGCAGGCTGCTGAATAGGTAGGTCGCGGTGACACTTTAAAACTAAAAGAGGAAAGAATTTCTAGCAGCTTCTAGAAGTGGAATCTTCTGGAAATATGAGGTGGCGTCCGTATGGTTACAATCCTACTGACTTCTCTAATTTGATGGGATCATCCTCATCTCTTTAACCACTTCAGTTTCTCCTATATAATGATAGGCTTCTCATGGAAAATGTTGGAGGTACAAGCATAAAGAAGCATAGAAGATTGATGAAAGAATAGGCTGAAGACTGTGTGAAGAATCCTATTTCAAGTGATGCTTGAGGTCTCCATTCATCCATCAAGCTTTTGTGAAAAATATTCATGCAAATGTCAGAGCAAATGTATGTGTGTGTCAGAACAAAGGGCCATTGAAAGGGAACTTGCGACATCAAGGTGTTTTGGTTGTATCTTCTACCTTTCATTAATATAATATGGTGGCACGTCTCTTTCCCATAAAATGATTGATATTTTATTACATGACTCCTTGATCACATGCTTAGGTTGTCATTGAATTTCACTATTGCTGCTTTCACGTTGGTTGATTTGTGTTATTGCAGATCTGATCTCACAGGAACATTGGAGTAAGGTAGGATCAACAAAGACATAAGGAAGCGATTCATAAGGCATGTTATCTATTCCTTCTTTGGTAGTTAAATTCAATGATTGTAACCTAGGGAAAGCATCTTGTTTTGTCTTGTTTTGTTCTATATCTAGGTGGATCTAGGGGGATTAGTTCATGTTTACATCTATCGATTTACCCGTTAAAAATGACTGGGAAAGAACCCGAAGGATCCCTCAATCTACGGTTCTCCTTTACTTTATAACTTCTGTGTTCGGGGAGTTGGGTCCCTGTATAGTTAGTAAGATGGGTTCACCTAACCACTAAGGAAACTGCCCAATGTTGGCCAACCTTATGAGTAATCGTAACTCTTGGTCGCCTTCAATCGATTTATGACTATGAGGGCCGACAATACTCCCAATTCTTGGGCTTTCAGAGCTCCGAAGCCAGAAGGACTTACCTAAGGTTCCTAGGTGTTGGTCATATGGGTTCTCCCGAACAGATCTCGTCCGCTTGTCTTCTAGATGAAAGGATCATCCTTTCTGAGACTTAAATCTCACTATCCTCCCTGAGCTTCATCATGAAACTGTTAAGGACTCGAGCATGATATCTCAATCGCACATCAAGGAGTTTGAAGGGGATAGTCTCTTTATATGAACATGGACAAATTGACGTAATACTTTCTATCTCGACCATCCTACAAGTTTATGTCCCAAGGCACCTTGAAGGCTAGGTTGGGGCACATAGATAATCAATTAGAGGCATAAGTTCACAAGAAGACAAACATATGCACATAACTTAACCATTTCAATATAGAAACCATTTATAGATATATAAATACATGCATGCATCCATTATTCCCAATTTAATGCATAGATTACTTCCTCAGTTACTCAATAGCCTCGTTTATCAGCTTGTATCATAACCCTGCTAGCCATTTCCTACGACCATAACACACTCATTTCTTAGTTATTCCTTGAACCCGAGAGTTTAGTCCCTTGTCTCTGCACTCTTCACAAGACTTCCTCTGCCCACCACACCTTCCTTTCTTTCCTTCCTCAACAAGATTGTGTGTGGACCAAATTCCCAGTCTGTGGTCTTGTCGGGAAGCCTTATAGATGGGCACGCTGCCCCATCCCTTATTAACTCTTGAGGAGGTCTTCCCACCTACCAACCTGACTGTAATTCATTTCTGGGTTAGAGGGTTGTTCTGATCATGAGCAATTAAATCTAGCAAAGTACTGGTTTGGTGGAGGTTAACGCAACCATTCCTGGTCCCCTTCACCATCTCTTTCATAGAATTCGTGGTCTCTCGTAGCACACCCCCCCTTCCAACAATCATGCAACACTTATCCATTTTCAAACAAAATTTACATTCATCGACCTTTTATACAAAGGTCCATCAAATCAAACATTCACACATATTGAGTTTGCCATAGTCTCCTGGCCAATATAGTTATATTTACAAACTGGGGGAAACAAGGTGTTATAATTCCCTCCCCCTTAAAGAAACATCGTTCTCTATGTTCTATCTATCAACATGCTCTATATATATTGAAGTACATAAAAATGGATATGCCTATCTCATGGCATCCTCCATTTCCCACGTAGCCTCATCTGAGCCAAAGTGTTTCCATTGCACCTTGACCTGTGCAATGGTTCGATTCTTGAGTGAGGTTTCCTTCCTGTCTAGCATGCATTGAGGTTATGGCAGGAATTCTCCCTCTGGCTCCACCTGTATCACAAACCAATCAATTATATGATTAGAATCATGTACATATTTCTTCAATAATGAAACATGGAAAAGATTATGTGCCTTTACTGTGGGAGGGAGTGCTAGCCTATAAGCTATAGGTCCCACTCTATCTAAGACTTCAAAGGGTCCACAATACCGAGGTTCCATCTTGGCACAAGCTCCCATTCTCAGGGAACTCTTCCTGGGCCTAACTCTGAGATAGACACGGTCTCATGTCTTGAAATCTCCAGGAGTTCTTTTTCTGTTGGTGTAACTCTTCTGTCTATCCTGAGCATTTTTCAGATTTTTCTTTATCCGAATCACTTGTTGTTCCATTTCTTTTAGCATGTCGGGTCCGATTGTAATTCTATCCACTGGATTACTCCAACTTATTGGAATCTTACATTGTCTACCATAGAGGGCTTGAAAAGGGCTCATCTTCAGTGACTCTTGTTAACCGTTGTTGTAGGAAAATTATACCAATGGCAGGTAGTCTTCCCACTTCTTAGGCTGATGCATTGCATGCATCCTTAACATGTCTTCTAATATCTGGTTTACTCTTTCTATCTGTCCATTAGTTTGAGGGTGATAGGCTATGCTAAACAATAATTTAGTCTCAAAACCAGCCATTAAGGACTTCCAGAAGATTGAAGTAAATTTTGGGTCTCTGTCAGATATAATCTCCCTAGGCATGCTATGCAGTCTAAATATCTCCTTCATGAAGATGTCAATGATATCTATTTCCTTGTAATTCGACTTGATAGGAACGAAGTGAGAAGACTTGCTCAATTTGTCCACCACCACCATGATGGCGTCATTCTGCTTGACCGATTTTAGCAATCCGACGATGAAATCCATGGAAATGGTTTCTCATTTCCATTATGGAATTGGTAGAGGCTGTAACAACCCTGCTGGGTGCCAGTGTTCTGCCTTAACTTGTTGGCATTCTAGACACTTAGCTAAATAATCAACTATGTCCTTT
>JASDQU010946271.1:41731-57286 GCA_032191745.1 Picea mariana
TATGAGGGTGGTTTATGCCTGCTTATTGTATTTGGCTCATGGTTTTGAGCTTGCACATTGTATTAGCACCTTGCATTGAGAAGGCTCCTTAACTATAAAAGGAGGGTGCCTCTCTCATTTTCATTGTTGGAGATCATTGAGAAAACTTGCCTACAAAGTTCTTGTGCATCCATATTTTTCTAAGTGATTGTTTTAGGATATTTTTCAAGGGCTAGATAGAATATTTTGTAGGTTTGTTGGAGGACAGACCCATTACAGGGCCAAGGAAGGGCACCTTGCTCCACTCAGAAGGGGAATCAAGGTATAGTATTCTTGTCTTATTCCCTTTGACCATTAATGCGTTGCTCCTTTACATTGATGTAGGACATCCTAGGTCTCTTCCCTCTTGCATTAGTGAAGTTTTGTGATCACCTTGTTAGTACTTGGAAAGGATTGCTAGAGGACCAATCCCCTCATCCATTCTTGAAGAAGCCTACTTAGATGTAACACCCCAGGTTTTGAACCCCCATTTTAAATAATGTATTGTTACACTGCTCAGAGGCCAGTGTGCCCAAGGCATGTATTTTTTTTATCATTATTAATAATAAATACATGTCTGGCTGCTAGATGGACAAGGACTAGAGTTATAGGGGGCTATGATTCCACAAGAGGGGGGGCTTGAGGGGATAAGTGTTTATTCCTATTATAACTACCCCTTTTTGTCTAAGGGAGGGGATCGATTACGTGAGCTTCTTGGGGAAGGCCAGGAGGTTCTTGATTCCCCCCCCTGAAATTATTTAAACCCGCCTTTGGTCTAATGTGGGGGTTAGTTGTTGGCTTGTTTTCTCCTTCACTTTTGCATTCACACCATTATATCCCTCACGCACTTTCATGCACGCACCTCCATGCACCCACTTACCCATTCATTGATCCATCTGTGATCCACATCTTAGCTCGGGGAAAGAGAGCCGAACTACTAAATACTAGCCACGAGATAGTTGGCTATAGTGGTCGCTGGTGTGATCCAGCTGTGACCTGAGGCTGCATGTCTGAGATGCGTTGGCCTGTGTCCAGCGTTGCTCACAGCTGTGAGTCCTGAGAGTTCTAGCATTGAGATTCTGGACCAGTTGCACTTGAGCCTGAATTAAGGAGAAGGACTTCCTAAGGGATTGCGTGGCAGAGAAGGGTGGAGGTCCGTTCTCTCGGGTGGTGTAAGGTGGGTAGAAGAGAGTTGGGTACTTGGATTGTTGTGAGAGATGGGAAACCTATGAGAGCTTTAATACTGATTGGTTTGGGAAGCCAAGTAACACTCTGGAACCGTCCTTATGGATTCATAGCCCTGGCTCGGGGGTGACATTGCTGTTGAGATTTGGAACAGTAGTGTCTACGGTTGGGTGGAACGTCCTTGGTCTACAGCAAGTTGGTGTCATATTTCATAAAGATAAGTGCTCTCTGTTATGGTATCATTTACATGTATATGAATGTATTTCCGCTGTGTATATTTAATTATTGTTTAATTGAATCTTTAGACTATGCATGCTTGTTGGATATTGTTGTGCATGTTGTTAAATTCCTTTTTTTTATGCATCCTTAAATTTTAAAAGGTATCTGTAAGAGAAAGAATTCCAAGGGAGGCCTTGAAGGTAGCGTACCCCGGCCTGTGGGTGGTTGGGTATGTTACAGTTTAGTATCAGAGCTTTTGGTTGAAACACCAGGCCGGTATGGGCCTGGTCTGTTGGTCAGAGTCTCGGGGTCGAGATCGAACTTTGACTGTGGAGTTGAAAAGATCAGGAGGAATGGCATTGCAGAATTTGCGTGGGAGATAGAATGACAGATACCTGTGTAAGGGGTTCGAAGGATCATGACCGTCCCCTTCGAATTCGAGAGTGATCGCCACTGTAGGATAAGGAGAGATCCAAGATAATTGGATCAGAAGACATGCGAACAGGGGTCATTGGATCAGAGGACATGCGAACATGGGTCGTCCGATGAAAAGGAAGCAATGGTTAAGGTCACAACTGTCGGATCCCATGGGAGAGTGAGATCAACGGACAAGAGGAATTGTGGGGAATCAAGTTGCACGGGAGATAATTTCCCAAGGCGGTCCCGCAATCCAAACCACGGTTTCCCCAAGGAGTTACGTGTCAGCATTAGGAGAATTGTCGGGCGAAAAGAGGGTTACTCCAAACCACCGATACATGCCCCCGCAAATTTAAAAGCATGCAGTGATGTGACAGGTTAGGGCTTGAACATCGAAACTCTGAATAGTTGAAGTAGATGGGGACCGTCGATCCATAGGAGGACACGAGTCAACCGATCGTGTGCTCCGGGTGAAAGCACTCCGAGAAAGAGAGAGCGAGGAGAAGTTGAGAGTTGAAACTCTTGAATATTGGAGAGCTAGAGACCCGAAGTAAACGTCGACTGTCAGATCGTCCGAAGTAGATCCTGACCGTCAATCTCTAAGAGGTTATGTGTCAGCAGATTATTAACTCCAGAGGAATCTGTTCAAGAGGTTTTCAGTTGAGATTTGAGACTCCCGAAGCCCGAAGAGTCAAAGTAAATCTAGACCGTCTGATCATCCGAGAGGATCTAAACCATTGATCTGCCAAGATCCATGCGTCACCAGATCCATGGCTTCGGATAAAAGCCAGTGGGGCCAAATAATTTTTGAAATTTGAGATTTCGGAAGTTCAGAGGCCCGAAGAAATCGTAGCCGTCATATTAAGGAGGACATGCGGTGCAGATCTGTGGACTTCGGGTGAAGACTTGAAGTGAATCTTAGTCGTCCGATCTAGGAGAACACGTCGCGACAGAATGGCCAGTTCGGGAATGCGGAGTTCAGGAGAATTGGAAGTGTGCTAGCATGGAAACTCCCGAAGTCCTGAAACCAAAAGAGCCAAAGTGATGGGGCATGATGACATCACCAGGAGGTGATGTGGACCCCAGAATTTTCGAAGTGACGTGGCTTGCGGACGACACCTAGGATGACATGGACACATGGAATGTGTGCCACATGTCAATAAGTTTTTGAGCATTTTGACTATTGAAAGGTCAGATAGAACGTGACATGTGTCACCCACCTGATTGGGCCACGTGTCCGCTTCCAGTATTTCACCACGTGGTGACAGATCATGCAGTCTGAAGACTAGGCACTCTGGAGGGGAAAGATGTGACAAGTTGCATTGGGTCGAAAAATCCCGAAGGCTGGAATACATATCGACCGTTGATTCCAAAAGACACACGTCGAATGATCATCGAATTCAGGTGAAAGCACTCTAGAAGAAAGTGCAGGAGGAAAGTTTGAAACTTCTGAAGCCCGAAGAGCCGAAGTGATTCACAACCGTTGATCTATGGGAGGACACCCGTCGACAGATCATGAACTCTGGGTAAAAGAATTCCGGGAGGAAGCAAGCGGGAAAATTTGAGACCCCCGAAGCGCGGAATCCCGAAGTGGATCTCAATCATTGATCGTGAAAGAGAACGAGGACTGTTGATCTGGTCCTGGCTGAAAGTTTTGAATTCCCGAAGCTCTGGACGAGCACTTTTTCAGCTAAGCATAGGATCGTGGTCATGGTCATATGCAGATCTAGAGCTGAGGGAAGGAGGGCTAAGGGACGAATTGGTTTTCTTTGAGACAAAAAGGTTCTAAGGAAGGATTTAGCCGGAGTTTCTAGTCGTAGTCACCTGGGAAGGTGGTTTGAAGGAAGCACCTGCGCAGGATGAGTTCTGTGTCAGCCAAAGATAACATGACATTGTTATTTAATGGGGATATGATCTCCATGAACACAAAAAGAAGAAGAAAGAGACCTATAGCATGGTTTGGAAATTTTGTTTATCATATGCATAATTCTAACAAAATGGTATGCATAATTCTAACAAAATGGTCGCTTGCACATTTTGCAAAATTAAGGGGCTTAAGCACATCAAATCAAGATGCGTATCGAGGAAATGAAAGAAGGTGAGGGAGCCTCCAGTCATGATAAGGAGGCCGAAGGCTAGAATACTAGAGTTGGTAATGCAGAGACAAAGTCCAATGGACACAAGGGAAAAGGATAGCATGAAACATTAATAGAAACGGTAAGAAGCCTGAAGATGGAAGTATAGAGCTACAAAGAAGACAATGATATATTGATGAGAGAGAAAATTCAAATAAATGATCGAGTGTTGCAGAGCTTAAATCAGTTGCAGATACAAACGAAGAAGAGATCAAACTCAAGACAAGAGGAAGAAGGCAGGTGCCATGAAAGAAGGAATGATCCCGGAAGAGTTCGTTATTCCAAAAGTGCTAGCAGAGCTCATGGACACCACTCACCTCCTTACTCAGAATGAATGTTTTATGCAACATAAGATCCCGTAAGCAGTCCATAGTTGTCTCCTGTTAGACACTATAGAAGGAAACAAGAGATAGATAGTTTGCAAGGATAGCTAAGGAAGCTCAAGCCACCTTCTTTCGATGGTGAAAGAGAAAGGGAAGATGATGTCGAAGCATGGTTTCTTGGACTTCAGAGATATTTTCAGTTGCATAACTATTCATCCAAACTGGAAGCCAGGATTGCCACCTACCATTTACACGGGAAAGCTGCAATGTGGTGGGACCAACTGAAGCAAGTGGATCACATTAATGAAAGTGGGATCATTTGGAAGCAGTTCAAGAAGCACTTCCAGAAGGAGTAACTCTCAGAGCATTTCTATGACAAGAAAATGTAGGAGTTCTTTGAACTCAGGTTGGGAAGCATGACCATGGTAGAGTACGAGAAGATTTTCTTGGGATTTTTAAAGTATGTCAGGTTCATTGGTGATGAGAAAGTAAAAATACATAGATTTATGAGTGGTGTGCCAAATTTTTATAAGGAAAAGATCAAATATGATGAACACAAGACCTTGACCGAAGTTATCAGGAAGGATAAATACCTGTATGAGCAAGAACAAGGAAGAGAATCCCTGTGGAAATCTTGGAAGGACAAGAAAAATGCAAAGTCCGATCAGAGGAGGAAAGGATTCAAACCTCCCTTCAATAGGAATGAGACTAATAGAAATCATCAAGATCAATATGCTAAGGGGGATTTCAAGAAAGAAGATTCCTTGGGAAAAAGGGGAAGACCACCAATCCAATGCTGGGGATGCAAGGAAGATCAACTGTACATGAATTTCCCACCTATAAAGGACAGAGTGAAGACTATGCACAACATCCAAGAGGATACAACAGTAGAAGATATGGGAAGAATCTATGCAGGTTTAGATGATCGACAAGCATAGTACCAATCCAATATGATCGAGGTGGAAGGTAAGATCATAAATCAACCTGTTTCTATTTTGATTGATTTAGGAGCAAGTCATTGCTACATTGATCCTAAGATAGCGGATAGATTAAATTTGGAGAAAAGTAAACTTGGAAAAACAAGTTTGGTTCAGTTAGCCACTGGGACCAAAAGAAGAATCCATGACATGGTCAGAAGTTGTTCCATAAGTCTTAATGACATGAATAATATTATTGATATAAATATCGTACCCTTGGGGTATTATGATATTCTGATTGGAATGGATTGGTTGGACAAGCATCATGCTGTCCTAGATTGTCATAACAAGACATTTACATGTCTTGATGGAAATGGAAAACAGAGCACTGTGAAAGGAGTTCCAAGACCCATTTCTATAAGGGAGATTTCAGCCTTACAGCCAAAAATATGTTTTAGGAAAGGATGCCAATTATATGCAACTCATTTGGAAGAGCCGGATAATACAAAAGGGCCAAGCCTTGAAGATTTCTCGGTACTACAGGAATTTGAAGATGTATTCCAAGAAATACTCGGATTTCCACCAAGAAGGGAGATAGATTTCTCAATTGATTTAGTGCTAGGAGCTGCCCCGATGTCAAAAACACCTTACAGAATGAGCACACCATAGTTAAAAGAATTACAAATGCAGTTGGAATTTTTTTTGAAGAAAGGGTACATATGTCCAAGTGTTTCACCTTGGGGAGCACCAATACTTTTGTCAAAAAGAAGGATGGAACCTTGAGGCTATGTATTGACTTCCGACAGCTGAACAAGTATACTATAAAGAACAAGTATCTGCTACCCCGAATTGATGACCTCTTTGATGAGTTAAGAGGAGAAAAGATATTCTCAAAGATTGACGTGAGGACAGGATACCATAAGGTAAGAATCAAGGAAGAAGACATTCATAAGACAACCTTTAGGACCAGGTATGGACATTATGAATTTGTAGTGGTGCCTTTTGAACTGACCAATGCACTAGTTGTATTCATGTTCTTAATGAATGGCATATTCAGAAATTATTTGGATAAGTTTGTCATAGTATTCCTAGATGACATACTTATCTATTCTAAGTCTGAAGAGAAGCATGAACATCACTTAAGACTGGTGTTGCAAGTACCGAGAGAACATCAGTTGTATGCCAAGTTGAGTAAGTGTTCTTTTTATCAAAATCATATCCATAACTTGGGACACATTATTTCAGAGCAGGGCATAGCAGTAGATCCAGAGAAGATCAAAGCCATTAGAGGATGGCAAACACCCATAAATGTGTCAGATGTTAGATATTTTATGGGATTAGATGGCTACTACAGAAGGTTCATAGTAGGGTTCTCTAAGATTGCTCATCCCATCACTTCTTTGCAAAAGAAGGGAACTAAATTTGAATGGACACTCAAGTGTGAAAATAATTTTAATCTGTTGAAGGAGTTACTTACTAGTTCACCTGTGTTAAAGATTGTTGACCCAAATGTGTTAAAGTTTTGTGGTATGTATAGACACATGTAAGGAAGGAATTCGGGGATTCCTCACGCAAAATGGACATGTCATTGGATATGATTCCATAAATCTTAAGGAACATGAGAGGAACTATGCCACCCATGACTTGGAACTTGCTGCCATTGTTCACGCCTTGAGGATGCAGAGGCATTATCTCATGTAGAAGAAATTCGAATTAAGGACAAACCACATTTGCCTGAAGTATATTTTTGAACAACCAACCTTGAATGCCAGGCAAACAAGATGGCTGGAACTTCTAAGTGAATATGATTTTGATATCAAGCATATCAAGGGAAAGGAGAATAAAGTTGCCGATGCACTTAGTAGAAGAGTACATCTCATGCATGCTACTGCTGTCAGTATGCATCAGTCAGACATGAAGAGCAGAATTTTAGATGGTCTTGTTACAGACCAGCATTACCTACAGGTAAAGGAAAATTTACAACAAGGAGATGTACAACCAAAAATAAAGGAGTATGAGATAAAGGAAGATAGATTGCTCATGCATAAAAAAAGAATCTACGTTCCTAGTATTGGAGAACTGAGGAATTTGGTATTGAAGGAAATGCATGATGTTCCTTATGCTAGACATCCCGGTTACCAGAAAACAATTACAGAAGTAAGAAGCCAATTCTTTTGGCCGGGAATGAAGAAGGATGTTGCTGATTACATCGCTCTATGTATGGAATGCCAGAAGGTAAAGGCTGAGCATAGGCACCCAACGGGTTTGCTGCAACCATTGCCAATTCTAGAGAAGAAATGGGAAGTGAGCACCATGGATTTCATCACAGGATTACCCAGAACGAATAAGCAACATGATTCAATCATGGTGGTGGTTGACAAATTAACAAAGGCTGCTCATTTTGTGCCTGTGAAGACAACGCATACAGTGGCTAATATTTTAGAAATTTTCATGAAGGAAATTGATAAGGTTGAATGGGATACCTAGGACAATTATCTCAAACAGAGATACAAAGTTTACCTCCAATTATGGAGGGGATTGTTTAAAGGATTTGGCACAAATCTAAACTTTAGCACAACATATCATCCCCAAACAGATGGGCAAACAAAGAGAGTCAATCAAATAATTGAAGACATGCTGAGAATGTATGTGATGGATAAGCCATCTAAGTGGGAATATTACTTACACTTGGTTGAGTTTGCATATAATAATGGGTATCAAGCTTCATTGATAATGAGCCCATTTGAAGCCTTGTACGGTAGGAAATGGGATACTCCAGTAAGTTGGGACAACCCAGTAGATAGAGTGGTACTTGGGCCGGAGTTGCTCAAGGACATGGAAGATCAAGTGGTCAAGATCAAGCAGAATTTAAAGGAAACTCAGGATAGATAGAAAGTTTATGCAAACAAGAACAGGACAACTAGAGAGTTTAAAGTAGGGGAGCATGTACTTTTGAAAGTGAAGCCCAAGAAAATTTCTTTGGAATTGGGTAGTTGTACGAAGCTGGCAACTAGATTCTATGGTCCATTTGAAATATTGGATAGAATAGGGCCAGTTGCATACATGCTTGCATTGCTCGCTTCCATGAATGTGCATAATGTATTTCATGTCTCTTTACTAAAGAAATATGTACATGATCCTAACCATGTTATTGATTGGCATATGATTTAGGTAGAGACAAAGGGATATTTTCGAGTTCATCCAGTGTGGGTATTGGATAGAAAAGTCAAAATGCTCCGAAATCAATTTATAGAGCTGGTAAAAGTTTAGTGGACCTGCTACAGTCCTGAAGATGTTACTTAGGAGCATGAAGATGCCATGCGGGCAGAGTACCCACAAATTTTTGAATAAATTTGAGATTTTGATCTCTATTTTTTTTATGCACTGAGGACAGTGCCAAAATAAGGGGGAGGGGATGTAACACCCTAGTTTTTGAACCACCATTTTAAATAATGTATTGTTGCAATGCTGAGAGGCCAGAGTGCCCCAAACAATTATCAAGAGGCCAATGTGCCCAAGACATGTAATGTTTTTATCATTATTAATAATAAATACATGGCTGGCTGCTAGATGGACAAGGACTAGAGTTATAGGGGGCTATGATTTCATAAGAGGGGGGGTTTGAGGGGATAAGTGTTTATTTCTATTCTAATTATTCTTTTTTGTCCAAGGGAGGGGATCGATTACGTGAGCTTCTTGGGGAAGGCCAGGAGGTTCTTGATTCCCCCCCCAAAAAAATTAAGTAAACCCGCCTCTAGTCTGATGGGGGGGTTGGTCGTTGGCTCGTTTGCTCCTTCACTTTTGCATTCACACCATTCTATCCCTCACGTACTTTCATGCACACACCTCCATGCACCCACTTACCCGTTCATTGATCCATCCGTCATCTGCATCTTGGCTCGGGGAAAGGGAACCGAACTGCTGAAGATTAGCCACATGATAGTTGGTTGTAGTGGTCACTGGTGTGATCCAGCCGTGACCCGAGGCCACATGTTTGAGATGCGTTGGCATGTGTCCAACATTTCTCATAGCTGTGAGTCCTGAGAGTTCTAGCATTGAGATTCTGGACCAGTTGCATTGGAGCCTGAATTAAGGAGAAGGATTGCCTGAGGGACTGCGTGGCAGAGAAGGGTGTAGGTCCGTTCTCTCGAGTGGTGCAAGCTGGGTACTTGGATTGATGTGAGATCTGGGAAGCCTGTGAGAGTTTGGGTGCTAACTGGTTTGGGAATCCAAGTAACGCTCTGGAACCTTCCTTGTGGATTCATAGCCCTGGCTCGGGGGTGACACTGTGGTTGATATTTGGAACAATAGTGTCTACGGTTGGGTGGAACGTCCTTGGTCTGCAACCAGTTGGTGTCATCTTTCATAAAGATAAGTGCTCTCTGTTATGGTATCATTTACATGTATATGAATGTATTTCCGCTGTGTATATTTAATTATCATTTAATTGAATCTTTAGACTATGCATGCTTGCTGGATATTGTTGTGCATGTCGTTAAAGTCCTTTATTTTATGCATCCTTAAATTTTAAAAGGTATTTGTAAGAGAAAGAAGTCCAAGGGCAGGCTCGAAGGTAGCGTACCCCGACCTGTGGGTGGTTGGGTATGTTACATTAGACCTAACCAATGTTTGAGAGGCAATCCTCTTAGGTTCCCTCAACATTGTCTCATATTTAAACCTAAGCTTCACATAGAGTTATGTAGAGACCCAATATCCCTTTCTAGGCACTAGTCTATTGATTTATTCAACCAAAACCCCCCAAAAATAACCTTCCTTTCCTTTTTCCTTTTTTTTTTTCAATCTATGGTTAAATTTTTTTTTGATCTCGTGTTAGATTGCTAATTTTGAGTGTTTTGATTGTCTTATCTTACTTGGATTAGATCTAAATTATGCTAATGATTGGTATATGCTCTATCTCTCAAGATGGCATAAGCATTGTATAGATCTAGTTTTACATTGTAAACCTTTTGGGTCTAACCCTAAATGGTAAATCAACTTTGGATTTGTTTAAGATCTCTCATATATAAAGGGTTGCTTTATATTTTTGCTTGGAAACATATGGATCAGTGCTAGTTTTTCTCTCATTTATTTTTTTTCCAAGAGTTTATATGCCAGTGTTGAGCCTCTTTGTGATCTATGTGTTAAATGAAGATGAATCAATGCTAAAACAAGGGTAGCGATCTATTTTTTTTATTGAAATGAACTACAAGTTGAAGTTGGATGTCTAGGGTTTCAGGGTTGCATGTTTTAGATCTGGACTTGTTGGTGTTCATGTGCACATATCTTTTGGCATAATACCTCAATTCTACACTCACATAAGCAAACAAAACATCTTTGATGATTTCTATCTCTTTGATAATGGTGCAAGGGTTTACATGAATGGTTTGAATTTCAATCTTGTTCCATTGTTTTATTGCAACAATTTGATAGACCTAACATCTAAAACACCTTTGAAACAAATAAGTGCATCATTAAGTGGAATGAATTACTTTAAAGGGATAACATCACCTAGTTACAAATGATTATGAAGATCATTAACATTAGTTGATTGGAAAGTTATGCTCTTTTCCTTCAATTTTTGGTGATAACTCTTCAAATGCAAGAAACGTTTCTATCCCAACTCTCTCAAACACTTAACATTTGTGACAAAGGTTCAATATTCCACATAAAGTTTCTTGCAATGCTTCGGTACATATGATATTTTAAGTGTTTCTTGAAGCAAATCTAAGCATTCTATTAGGGAATAACTTGGTCTTTAGGGCCAATGTCTCACCATTTTATAGATTATCTTAGGGTCTTAATTATTGCAAAATGTGTGGTCTCTTCTATTCTTGAATAGTAAAGAATTTTAATACTTGATATGAACCTAACACACCCTAATATTGTTGTATAATCATATGTAGCTCACACAATGTTTGTTCCTTTGATATAATTTCCAACACTCAACCCCTTTTACATCGTTSTCTAAACGTTCTATGTTTTGGCATTTTTCACTGGAATTCGACGATAYAAATTTAGTCGAAATCACAATTTCTTGTTGTTTAAATTGGGTTTCTAAATGMATAAATGGATTCAACATCTTGAAAAACTACCAGGGCAGACAGATTATATAGAATTAACCATTCAAATTTGCAGATCCAACAATTTCTAGCCGGATTTCGGGCAAAATTAACCGGATAACATTGCCAGAAAAGAGACAAAACATAGAAYGTTTATACTATGACCCCTTTTACTGCTTACTTATCACAYGGTGAATGGTTAATTTTCATGAGTATAATGTTCCTAAATCTACATTCATACTTAAGCATTTAAGCAAATATTTCATCGTTGTCATATTCTTTCACAAGTTCACATAACTCAACACTGTTGCAAACACTTATTGGTTATTCTAATCTAGAATTTCACATGATAATAGACCYGTGGTAATATGATTTGAGTGGTCACTGTTATATTGGTTATAATATGCTCTAAATATCCTGTGGAAATATATGATGAACATTGACATCATTTTGAGTATGGTTGTTATATGGATTTGATCACTATGGGCATAATATGACATTCTAAGTGTATATCTGATTAATGTTATGATTAGTATGATGCACTAATATTCACCGAGGACAAATTTATTCACTTCTCATTTAATTGTCTAGAATATTTTTCATGGTCATAGCTTAAGCATTCAAATCATTGCTTATGATTGAAGCAATCTACTTATATTATGTGGTTTAGATTTGACTATTAAATAGTGCACTAATTATCCCTGATTGGATTATCACATGATATAACTCTACTAAAAGTTTGCTTTTCTCTCTGTCTAAAATAACAATAATATACTTTGGTTTGTCACCTCAAATATTTGGTATATGATCACTTGATGATGACATTAATCATTGATGTTATGATGTGTTGAATGGATAACTAAATGCTCTTGATACCTTTGATGGTTAATGTTGTTCTTTATGGTTATGGTATACAAATGAATGCATGTTTCACATTGTCACTAACATTTCACGATATATGAGAATTTGAGCAAGACCTACCTTTCATTTTTCCAATCATAATTTGGTAAATTGAATGACCACATTGGTTTAACATAAACACTTTTAAATCTTGTTCCATATTTATGTTTATCTACCTATTCATGTTCTTTACTTCTCCTTGAGAGAGGGTATCATCGAATCAATAAAATTCTTTGTCGAGCTAAGTTAAAAGAGTTTTCTTTCTTCACTGCATGATCTGGCTTAGTTTGACCTTTAGGAACACCCACCTTAGGTTAGGAATCCCCTTTCCTTAGAAGCAAGGCCATCAAGGTGACAATGGGTGTCTTTCCTAGTAGTTTCCCCTAGGATCTCCCAAATATGGTAGGAATTTCCCTTTAATGAGAGTTTGAGTGGTAACATTTCAGTGCTATTGCTAGGGAGAAATTCCACTTTCCAAGTTTAGAATTCTTGGATTCAAGTTGATGATATTTGGATAATATTAATTGGTGACTCCATGTAATGAACATTTGACTAAAACATAATCTACAAGGAGATACTCTCAAGGCATTTTTCCTTTGATCTAAGAGCCTGAAATATGCTTCCACCAAGTATTCATAGGGTTAAGGAACTCCCAGTCTTTGAAGATTACCTAGAATTCCGTTGTTGAAGAAATTSTTCATTTATTTGAGACTGCTATTGTACAACCTACTCAAGTCATAAYGGGTGATTGGATTACTGAGCTGAATAGGCCTTTCAATTTCACAAAAATTCAAGGTTACCCTCATGACCTCCTAGAAAAATCCATGGAAAAATTGCCTCTCTTACAAGGAAACAATGTTTTTTCAGTAACACATCACTAGAGAGTATTCAAGGGGTTGACTAGGAGGCATCAAGTAGTTCAYGAGGATGTACAAATGTGGTTATTTGTACTTTCCTTTGAGAATTATGCTTCTGATTGGTTCATATCTTTACCGAAAAATACCATTGGAAATTTTGTTGAGTTAGAGAATGCTTTTATGRAAAAATGGGGTGAGAAAAAAGACAACATATACATGTTGGCTACCCTTAGTTCAACCAAGAAAAATGAAAATGAGACTATAGAAGAATTAAATAAAATATTTACTCAGATTGTCCAAAAACTAAATCAAAATATCAAACCCCAGAACAAGCAATTATCATTTAATACTTGGATTCCTTTTCTGGAGACATAGATTTTCATTAAAGACAACAAGACCCTTAGAACCTTGTAGCTGCTCAACAAGTTGCCATCAAGGTCAAGAAAAACTTAATTTCCTTTGGAAGATCCAATCAAGTAATATCTTCTAGGACTAAGAGTGAATCTAAGAAGAATGTTTTCAACACTACTAGTTATGAGAATGAGATGATGACCTTTCTATTTGATGCCATGAAGAGGATGGAAGCTAGTTTTTCTAAACAAACAAAGAAATTGGTACAACAAAACCAAGGCTTGCAACACAAGATACTTCTCTTGGAAATACAAGCCCAACAAAATAGATTTCAACCTAGAGGATGTGGTGGGTGGGATAGGCCTAGACAACCTCAACATGATCAAAGTCAAAAGGTCCCCAACCCTTTAGAGGCAAATAATGTGACAGACCAAGGGGATTTTCTATGGTGTGATCCTTGTAATCTTCCACATGACCAAGAAACTTGTAATACTGCTAATGAGTTTGCTCAATTGGTGAGTGAGGAGGGTCCAAGTGATTTGAACAATTATGTGAAAGAGTCACCTCATATGACAACAATGTTTCCAATGAGAAACCAAGGGGGGAGAGTATCGACCAAGCCACCATTGCTAGGGCTCTAGCTCTCAAACCGTTTCAAGAAGAAATTAAGAGGAGGATATGAGAAAAGGACCGCATCACATACCAATGAAGGGGTAAGAAAGTTCAACCACAACCCCAAGATCCTCCATTCCAACAGAATGCACCTAGTCCACAAGACCATAGTGTACCTAGTCCACAAGCCTAGAGTGTACCTAGTCCACAACCCCAAAGTACTCAAGATCTACATCCTTGAGTGATCCTACAAAGAGAGAAACAATTCAACCAACAAAGAGCTAAGGCAATCCTTCAACATTGGACATGTCAAAAGTTGCTTTTGAAGATATCAACATTGACTTAAATACTTACTTTGTTAAGTCTCATATCTTAATCCCTTTCTTGGAGTTTGTAAAGACACCATCACAAAGGAAGAAAATCAGGGGAATTTTGGGATTCCATGAAGGAAAAGAAGAATCTTTTGAGGATGCTTCCATTACCCTCCAAACCATAGATAAAGGGTGTTGACATGGAAAGAATGACCCGTTTTACATATCTTTGCATGCTAATGATTATTACTACACAAATGTATGTTAGATTTGAGGCATCAACAAACATTATGCCCTTGAAGGTGATGGAACAATTAGGTATTAAAACTACTAGACCTTATATAAATGTGTGGCATGAATTCTAGGGCGGTAAAGGTCCTTGGCATAATTAAGAATTTGGTGGTTCAATTTAGGGTTCTATATGGATATCACACTCTTGATAGATGTTGTAGTTATTGATATCCCAGATTATTGGGGGATGCTCCTCTCTAGAAAATTATCTTCTGACTTGGGGGGCTCATTACTAATGGATATTTTATATGCTACCATCCCTACTTGAGAAGGTACATTTTTACTTTGTACAGGGACCAATTTAGAAGATATCACGTCGAAGACCCTAAGGAACCCATGAATGAATTTGTATACACTATGGATGATAACATGACTAATTATGCAATCCTCTCCCACTCCTTAGCCCATAAACTTAATGAAGAAGATAATAAGGGCATTTAGGATGAAATCTGGATCATGTATTTATTAGAGATATAAGACTTACCCATGTAATAAAGTCACCTCAATGAATTTAGGTTAAAAGATTAGGTTTTTTGTCTTTTAGGGTTTTCGTCTCTCAAGCTATTTATAAGAGTGAGGACCCTCATTGTAATGGAGTACCATTCAATAATAATATCGTTCAATGTTTATGGAGATCATGTTTTCGATATAGTAACCTTACCTAGGAGTTCTTTGGTTCTCGTAATATGGTATCATAGTAGGATGATTAGAGGCCAAAGCTTGAACACAAAAGGATTTGATAATTTGTTTGAAATCGTGGGTCGATTTAGAAGAGACACCACTAAAGTTTTGATTTATCCCATCATCAAGAATATCCCAATAACAAAGAAATGACCGTACACAAAGAGAGAGAGATAATGACCGTACACATAGAGAGATCACTGAGCAAAGAATACATCCATATGGTGCACGGGGATGGAAAATCATAGTCGTACGAGAGTGACCATACGCACAAGGAGT
>JASDQU010946273.1:6709-22292 GCA_032191745.1 Picea mariana
CATCCTATTTGTAGAGTTGTATGATAAGTACCATGAGAATGATAAGGACATCAATGTCTCGCTTCATTATATGAAAGAAGTGGATGTGTAGATTTCTCATGATACCCCAAAGGATTTCTCAGTGACTCCATACACTACTTTATCATCAAATAAGGTTATTTGGTTGAGTCCCTTTATGTAACGACCCTGCTCAAATAGATGTATGATAATCTCGCTGTCCTAATATGTTAGTTAAACAATAATTATTTCTAAATAATATTAACTAATTAATTATTATTAATTACTTGTTCATATCTATCAATGATTGATTAATTATTAATTGACTCATTAATTATTTGAGTAAATAATTAAAGGGGTTAATAATTTACTTTATTAAAGACTTACTTATACGCGGATAATATTAACTAATTAATTATTATTAATTACTTGTTCATATCTGTCAATGATTGATTAATTGTTAATTGACTCATTAATTGTTTGAGTAAATAATTAAAGGGGTTAATAATTTACTTTATTAAAGACTTACGTATACGCAGGGGAGGGGCGGGGGAGAAACATTAAATATAGGGATAAGATATTAATGAAGGGGATAAGATAATAAAGGGGGAGATAAGAAAATTAATGAAGGGGGAGAAGAGTGGGCGAAGGGGGATACGACAGGGAGGAGTCTTACGGGGGAGATTCATGATTTTGGGGGGAATAATTCTGGGGCAGAGATTGGTCTGTGATTTTGAGCTGTGGGATATTTTTCTAGTAAGAGGAGTTTGATTTGGTGGTTTTTGGTGAATGAGAAGCAGGGGCCACCGGTTTGCTGGGGGTTTTGGGCACTGGGGCCAGGATATCCTTACGGTATCCTAGAGCTAGAGAGTCAGACAGGCTGCTCCTAGCTGGCAGGGAGGAAAACTCGATTTTGGGTAGTGTTTGACATAGTTTAAACTTTAGCAAAGGACAACTAGATCAGTGGGGGAATTAACATCAAGAAAAGGTAATTTATTTTATTATGTTAAGTAATTCTTATTCTGTTATGAAATTGTTGTTCTTTAATTAATTTAGCATGCTTATATGATGAATGAAAGTATTTATTGAGTCTTTTTGTGTAGAAGTAATCTTATCGGTTTCAATTTATGGATTTTAATAGACTGAAATTAATTTGGTCCCTACACATGGTATTATAGCTTAGTTCACAATCTGGAGCCTTAAGGGCCTACCTGCCCACCTACCCAACTGGAGAATGGAACTGTACCCACCCTAAAATTAGATAAATCTAGTAGTCGAGGGGCCCTGGAACCCTTAATTAGATAAATCCAGTCCAAGCTCCAACTCTAGCTCCACCTAACCTGCAAGACAAGCACACATTTTTTTTAATTATATATACTGATATATATAAACAATATGCACTTTAAAAAAATGAAAATGGTATAATATTATACATATTGCGAGTGTTGAATGAATTTTCACACTAGTTCAAATAAACAAACAATTAATAAAAACCAAAATATATATTTATGTCGATTTAAGTATAACCAGGCTATTTATAAGATGATGTCTTTCACGCATCTTTGGACTTATATTGTTGAAAACATTTCAGAAAACATGATTACCCTAATCTAATTGGTAAATAAGTATTAAATGAATTTATTTCCAATGTCTTTTTATGCTTTTGTTCTAGAGAAAAGAACAAGCAGGGAAGGTTATATATTCATCCATTGCTCTTCCTTTTTCTTTCTTTACTTTTGGTCCTTTTAAAAGGAAAAACTTGAGTTAGACACAATGGATCGACCTGTCCAGTATCCAGTGTATTTCCATTAACCTAATCTACATATGCTTTAACCTTGAAAATGAAGAAAAAAAAAAAAAAAAGGTACTGCAAACAATTTCAAGAAATTAAGAAATACAATTAAAACAACACAATTACCATATATATATTGATTATTTGAATACAATTACCACATATATATTGATTATTTGAATAGAATCATTCCCACTTCCACAAAAAAAAAAATTCAATACGAGGTAGTTTCTGAAATAATTCCTACTTACCTGAACAGATTTCAAATTGCATTCAGTATGTGTATGAACACCCATTTGCATAGGATTCTCAATATCGATCCATTCCAAACGAGGAGCACGCAGAATGCGGAGTCCCATCAACATTTGATCAACATGGATCTTTCAATGTTAGTTGGAGGCAGAAGTGATCATATGTGTCCCGATTCATGGTATGACCATAACATGATCTACCAAAGTACTAATATCAATAATAGGAGACATGATGGTGAAGGCCCCAAACTGGAGGATTTTATGGGTGGCGCTTCTTTAGGAGGAGGCGGCGGGCAGTACTCAGAAAGCAGAACAAGGGAGATATCTCAACCATCGGCTAACTTAAACGACATGTATGGCACTGCGGCGCCATCTTTCAATGATGGAAATATGAAGTCGAGTTTCATCTCTGATTCTTCTTGACTTAATTGCTTCCACGCTTTTGACATTGCGGACTTGGAATTTTTGGCCACTAATTCTTCGAAATGTTCTGACGATCAGCACTACATCAAGGCGAAATATTTGTCCGGCGTTAGTGCCATACATAGCTTGAATCTTCATGATTCATATGATCACAACTCCAACGAATGCACTTTGCAACTCTCGCAATCATCTGGTGTCAACAATAATAACATAAATGGGCTTTCCATGATCAAGACATGGCTAAGGACTTAGCCTACTTCTTCCTCTGCAGAGAGTAAGATGACTAATACCATCAATACTAATTATGGTAACGGGGCTTCATGTGCCACGATCACAACTACTACCACTATAACAAATACTGAGCAGCCAAAAGAGGGTATGGATAACCTTACAAATATTTAGTCTTTAAAACTCTCCATGACTCCAACTTCTCATTCCACCACCTCCTTAGCCATTGTTCCAGCCGCAACTCAAAATGGAACCCTAGACACCTCTTTTCCTGATAGCAAGAAGCATCTCATCCCAGAGAAACTAGCTACTTCATAACCTTACATATATTGACCCGTTCGCATTCACGCCCAGCAACAAAGCAAGGGCACTGTCAGCTTTGGCATTGACTCTTGGTTCTTGCAACAGCCAAGCACCTGCCATATAACACAAAGCCTAGTGCCAAATGCTAATATGTCGAGGAGGAGCCTATGTGGGAGACCAAAAAGGGTCTTCAATGCGTCAAGTTGATTGAGCACTGAAGACAAGTCCACGAGCTACCTCTAAACGCCCAAATGCTCAGAGCGCCAAAACCACATGGAGGAGGAGCTCACCGAGGGCTTTTACTTTGCACAAACACCCAGCCTATATATTGTACAGCTGCCTCCCCTCTCCATAGATAAAAACACCCAAGAAACAAATTATCAAAGAATTAATTTAGGTTAATTTAGTTTGAATTAATTTAAAGTTAATTTAGGATAATTTAATATAAAGTAAATTTTTTTAAAGATAATTAAGTAACTTTAAAATTATTAGTGTAACTAATTTTCTAAAAAAAAAAATAATTAAATTAATTGTATACTTAGTGTAAAGTAAACTACATTAAAGTTAATTAAAATGTTAGAGGGTCCATGGGTTTTGAACCCAAGACCACACACCAAGCAAAGCGCCTTAAGAAGAGCACTAACACCAACGCGCCACACATATCACTTTTACAAATAAATTCACATATAAATAGTTTAATTATCAATAGTAGAAAAGTACTATCCTGAAGAATAATCTCCGATTATCCAAGTGCCAAGCGCACGAGACCATACACACAACTCATCGAGCTAAGCGCCAAGTCCCTCCACTCCATTCCACTAGTCAAAGTCAAACACTAAGCTTCAATGCATTGCCTCGGGCTCACTACACCATACGACCACAAGTCAGGAAGCAATACATAACCACAACGCACAAGCGTTAAGTTATAATGCCGAAAGCCACTCTACAATCCTTAAAGACTCGCACCTGCAGCCACCGGGATGTGCAATTCAATGCATATGTACAACGCACCTAGGAAATCTCACGAGTCAAGCATCGAAGGATAATTAGCTGTAAGAGAAAAGTTTAAAGGACTTAGACTAGGACAAGCGGGAAGGAGGTGACATATGCACTAGGAGAGTAAGCTAGAGGAATTGGCGAGTATGGTGCAAGGCTAGCGTAGCTACTGGGCAAGGGAGTCAATAGTTTTCTTAGGCAAAGAAATCAAGATTATATGCTTAATCCTAATCCTAACCCAGCCAATCCTTAGAAATCACAGAAGGAAAGGTAGATTTCCATGACTAGAAATGCCTCGCTCTTTTTTCAGATTTAATTATGAAATTGAAATTGAAATTTAATTATGAAATTGAAAGGAAAAAGAGAAATGCCAACAATTATCTGACCTTGGAGAGCTTAATATCCTCCTAGATACATCAATTGTTTGGCCCAAAATCTGCATTCATGATTAGTTAACTTGTTGTTGTCTATGAGTACTTGTGTTTTTTTCCCTTCTCTCACTGAGATTTCTTATGTTTATCTTCAACTAAGTATGCCCAATATTCTTGAAACTAGACCTTATGCTCAACTAGTGTTGACTTGTCCTCTATTAAATGTAGTGATGTTCTTCTAGCACTACTAGTTCATCCTATAGTATGTATAATGTATCATATCCTTGCTCGGTAAAGGCCTATCTTTCAACCCAAGTCTAGATATATCTATTCGTCCATACTTCACATGATATGGAGATTTCATTCAAACATTTTTGGAAGAACTCCTCTTCCTTATCAATCATCTGATTGAACTATTCTATATCCTATAAATGGTCATCCCCATCTTTATAATTGGACATGCTAACTCTAATTTGGTCTCGCATAATAGGAACATAGTATTTTGGTCCTACGTAGAAGAAACATACTCTAAGGTAATGACTATCCTTGTCCTTGTTCAAATCCTTTTCCAAAAGACTTAAGTCATCCTCTATACTCTATTAAAGTCATCCATCAACCTAAAAATAAAATTTGGGATACTTTTTGAGCTTGACTTGGTGTGGTTTTATGTGAAGCTCCTACTAGTGGAATATCCCCTCCTGTAACTTATTGCAGTTACCCTTTGTAATATCCTCTATTAAATTGTTTCTCTCTACTGTCGATGTCTACAAATATGTTTCCATGTAGTGAAAGTCCCTAGATTATTCTAGGTGCAATAAATATATCTTCAATACAACCTCTTTCATCGAGGTAGATATTGTGTTAGTTGATCTTTTCCTTGTTGTCTCATGTTGAATTATTTTTCATATTTCCTCCTCTACAAAGATTCCCTACTCAATGGGTGTTGTAGAGAATGTCATATGAGGTCGATGAACGGTACTCCTCTTGGTTTCTTCTAGTTTTATAATCTTTTTATCCTTGTTCCTTACCTTGGCATGTAGCACCAAATAGTTTTTGTCAAAAATCTATCAGGACACCTCAAAATTTTCTCAACCTCAAAATTTTCTCAAGCCTCCCTTATTGAAGCTTGATTCTTAATGGTAATGACTATATTATGTAACACCCATTTGTAGACATGGTTTTGTGGATGTATTTAGAACAATGATTGTGATCATTCTGTGTGAAACATCAAAGGTAGTCTTGACTCTTCAGACTTTTTCTTAAGCATATGGAGGGAGTTGATATCATTTTGATCCCTTCTTTTTTGGTTTCTTCTTTGGACACTTATTTACTTTTCCCCCACACTTTCATTAATGTTGTTCATCTTGAATAGACCCTAATATACCTCAATTTGTGTGGCCTTTTTTTTATACCTCAAAAGGCTAGGAGAGTCTACACTACTTTTCCTAACAACAACATTCCTCATGCATTTTTTATTCATTTGCCTCTTCTTCTTTCCATGCTACAATGCACTTCTTGTTGATAGTCATATTCATTGGGTAGTTGGTTGAAGGTCCCATAATGCTTCAAAAGTGATATTCAAGACTCAAAAAAATCAATGATTTATTATCATAACCAAAATTCCACTGTAAGGTATGGGTTGCAACTACTGGTTGAGCTTGACTTGAAGAAGTATGGGCCTCTAGTTTTCCTTGTTTCAAGTTGCCACAATGATATTCCTTGAGAGTCTGCATGCTCTTCTAAACTTTCCTTTGAACTATTGGAGAATTTAAATAGAATCTTACTAGTCCTTGCCCTTATCTTGAGAAGTCAAATCAGCCATATTTTCAAAACCATTCGTCATGCATTTTTTTATTCATTTGCCTCTTCTTCTTTCCCTATTGTTGCCAACGAATCTCCTTGTCCTCTTTAACAAGTTCTTAATCATAGATAGGTCTTGCCAAAGATTATTTTTTGATCAGATTTTAATTATTGATAGTTGTCGTATGATCTGAACAATTCTTAAGTTCTATGTTATTGGAGTTGCCTATGGAGGACCCAGGGTCTGCATTTCCATGGATCCAAATACAATGGGGACACTAATATCCTAACTTTTTCCTACAAAACAGTCCCTCCCACATTCTAAAATACACAAATCAGAGTTTTTTATACTAGTCTGCATTTCTACGTTTGTGAGAGAAATTTGGAGTGAAATTTGTATTGAGATCTGAATTTTCTATGCCTTTGGTTTATGTTATTTTTTTTTTAATGTGCATGTGATTTATCCCAAGGGGTTAGCTTAACCGGTTGTCTCCAATCTCACAACACATTTGGATAGTTCTATGATGGTAAGTGCCTGTTTCAAATCTCCTTGGGTTAGGTGCACTAGTCTATGTTGATGGTTCTATGAATGCCATTCCCATATATCTTGATCTTGACTTCTAAAAAAACAACATTTCCATGGAACATAGCTTGGTCTTGTGATTGAGGGATCTACATACAAAATGAGGATACATGGTATTATCTAGATATTTAACTTGATGTGACTTGAACATGTTACCAAATCTAATAGGGTTCACTAAAGATTGTTGTCCAGACTCCCAAAGAGATCTACTTCAACATAATCTTGATTTATTGGCCTTTTTGAATAAAATATTACCATAAGGTTTCATGACATGTTCAATAACCATTGTTAACCACTTTGATTATGTTATAACCCAAAATCGACTGGAAATTGCTTTCTTGGAATATTACATACGAACATATTAGGGATTGTGCCACTATCACCATACACAAACCCTTTCTTGCTTTGAGGCTGGTATGTTCTAGTCTTAGGAGAGAGTCCCCAATTAGGTCTTTAATGTACATGGGAAATATGCAATATAAATCACCTATTTGACCCAAAATTTAGTAAATATATTTGTAAATATGTTAGTTATCAGCCCAGACAGTTAATAAGAATGTTGTACTTCCTCTGACAACCCAATTATCCATCAAAAACACAACGGAGTTGACAAATAGTATGCTAAATCTATGATCTGAAAATCCTGATCTACGGATTAAACCCAAATTACAGTTCAGATCTAAATATATAAACCCTAAATCTATTGGTATGAAACCTCTATTTGTTGTGAAAAGTCAAATTGCTTTCATATCTTCCCAATAAAGTACCAAAGCTGCAACTTCAAACCTAATTTTTTCTCATAAAGGTTCATATATGCAATAAATATGCCCGTAAAACTCTAAATTTACAACTCTGAAACGTAAAAATTCAGATCTAACTTCAGATCTACTATAAATATGCACAATAAACCCAAAATGTGAAAATTTGAAACAGTAATACTAAAATATTTGAATCAGAATCCAGATCTATACACTTCTTGCTCAGTAAAACATAGACTTTGCAAATTTCCGGTAACCCTAAGTGCTGAAAATTAATCATAATCGATTGGTGCCTTGATTCCAAAGTACTATGGAGTCATAAAACACAAATATCTCCTTCAAGCAGACACTTTTTACCCACATTGAAGGGCCAAGATGCTAATCAAATTATAGCAATGAAAGTGAAATGAATACACCACAAAAATATTGCTTTATTCAAAAGTTAAAGCAACACCAAGGATAGCAAGGGAATGTAAACATAATAGATCACATTGAACTCCTTTCGATTACACTATAAAGAGGCTGAAATAACCATGTCCACAATGCAACAAAGGATGGTACAATTCACCAACACACTATTGCTCCTAATAGATCTTGAGAGATCAAATCCCTTACAAAGCAATAGATCAAGACTAAAACAGTCGATGCCAAAGACAATGACCTCCAACCCTTTTACATCTTAAGGGAGGGGTTCATACATAAAATAACACATAATATTTTCCCCTTTAGAAGGATCCTAAAATAGATGATGAATAAAATATAATAACATCCCAAGAAAGTAGCAAGAAAATGTCAAAGAGGTGGAGTGCCCTCTTTGTAGGTGAGGTAAATGCCAAGGATGTGTCAAAATAGGTGGAGTTATCTTCTTCGAAAGTTTATAAGTGACATCGTAAGTAGAGTGCCTACCTTGGAAGGCACCTCCTAGGGCGAAGCACTCTCCTCCAAATTTGTAGTTAAATATGTATAAATGCCTTGAAATATATAGAAGTGCCTCAAATTATGTAGAAGTGCCTCTAAGGTGGATGAGTACCTAAATGAAACAACATAAATCCAAGCACCCTCCTTTAAATTGGACAAAATCCATACTAATGCCAAATCTCTTAACATAGTCCTGTGCATCGAACTCTATTTAGAATAACCCTAACTGTGCTTGGGCCAAATCTAGGGTTAACATAATGCAAATTGGACCTCAATCCATTAAGGACACTGGATAACAATGTTTTCAACATAGTGTAAGAATCAAAATTAAACCTCAATAATTGTATGCATACAAGGACTCCTCCAGTTTTCTTGACTCCATGAGTTTCACTTGTCTAGCAACTTGCTCTGTGAGGATATTCACCTATATGTAATCCTTACAAAGAATATACATGGACTCCACCATTAATCCTTTTGGCTACCAAAGTCTCTTTATACATACTTAAACATTACAATATGACAATATATGATGCAAAAAGAGGGGATTCAAGAAATTTGCATATTTTCTGATATGTTTGAAAAAGGGTCATATATATATAATCTAATTTTAAGGTCATGGCCAAGACAGACACCAAATCGGTGTAGATGTCCTCTCGTGTCAAAATCCTTTAGACATTAGTTAACTTCCCTTCGAAGGTGTAGGGAACTTCATCTAAGAAAGTGTCATCCTCTCTTGAATATTTGTGCCTATTGTTGAACTTGTACACCCTCTCTCAACAAGTGCGGCCTTCCTCTTAACTTGTGCACCCTCACTCAAGTGCACCTTTAATTAAAATAAAACTTAATAAAGAGGTAACAAATATCTCATACCTAAATTACGTCTTATAATTCTCCAACATTGTTCTTTACACTTAGTGCAACAAACACCAAATGGAATGGTTTACACAAGGTCAATGTAGAATGTCATTCTTATCTTATTCTTCAATTTGGATTGAGCATGTATATGACTTGGATTGAGAATGTACATGAATAGTACCTGGCATGTATATGACTTGGATTGAGCCACATCCATATATGTACATCCATAGTTGTTAGTTTTCACTCAACCACATTGTAGAGGGTGTAGTTGTACTTCCTCCTAGTCACCAAGCTTATTTTTGCCCCAAAATAGTACTAATGTGAAGTGTGGAGGGCATGCCTCTTTTCTTTAAAACCCCATAGTCTATACCTTTGCATCCACATTGGTATATAGCTCCACATCAACACTCCACTTCACTTTCCTTTGCACTTAACATAGCCCCTTACTTTTTATGTGATTTATGCTATGTGCATCAGCCTTACTCGTAGCCTTTACATCATGTCACCCTTTTTCCTTATCCTTTTTCTTGTAGATGCAAAGTGAAAAGTGAAAAGATATGAAATTGCCTTCACTACATTCTTAGCTCTGCATGCATAAAACTTTCTAAGGAAAAATAATAGGATTTTGGAAAAACTTGCAAAGGAGGTTTTTTTGAAGGCCTTAAACCATGTAAAACTGTATCTTAGAGCACTAAAATTGAACATAAATGAAGAAAAACCATTAAAGAGAACCTTCTTTATTATTGGTCCATTTAAGATTTAACCACACATCCCCATTGGGAGTCTTTTGGTCTATAAGCTTCATCCCCTTCTAGTTCTTCCACCTCTTCAATGATGCATAATGTAGGAATGGATGGAGTTGTGTGAAAATGTGGAATGTATGTTGCATGGATGTTGTATCAACAAGGTGAAGCCCCTGTGATACTTATGAGTATTCAAGATGTGTATGGTGGTCTCTATAATCATAAAAGTTTACTATGTTAGAAATGATGACATTTGATTCAATGTTGTATAGGTGTACTAAGTGAACTATGACATTTGCATGGTATTTTTAAAATTTGGGTCATTTTACAGTACTGCACACATAGTAATCTATCAAGAAATTATTTCTTTTCTTAAAACCTATTGCTCCTTCCCATAGCTAGTATTCATCAAAGTTGAATTTCTTGCATTTCATTTTCCTCTTGCATGGTTTAAAGAGTCGAGTAAAAATAACATTAGTTTCACGACCACTCCTTTGAGTAACAACAGCCTAAAATCAAGCGCTAATTAAAATTTATCTAGAAACTTTTCTAGGGATGTTCAAACCCATATTAGCTTAGGTGTAGATCTTTGGAATAGGATTGTGAGAATAACTTTCCAAAGCTTCTAAACAAAAATAAATCCTTGAGTTCGGGAGTGAAATCCAGTTGCTATATCAATGACTTTGGGAATCCCTTCTAACACAAGGGTCAATGATGAGGTCGCATTGGGGCCCTCAGAGTAATCAACCCCGCTTTGTTGGTCTTGGTGTCGACTGTCGATTGTCCCCCCTCTACTTTGGTATAGTAGGTGGTACCATAGAGTCCATAATATTTTAGGCTTCCTACACAAGGTGACAACATAGGGAAGGTGGTGTTGTACCTGGGATCGACGTTGGCTAGAATCACTCCGACTCCTTGGAGGGTTTCCCACTGCTCGATGAGGTAACTTGCAATAGGGCATTAGTTCATTAATAAATTTGTCAATGTAACTTTCCCACCCACCAAAACTCATCCCCTTCGCGCATCGATTTTGCGATGTTGGATTCCATCACCAACTAATGCTTCTTTGTGAGAAGATTTGTTTAAATGCTTGACTCCTTGATTAATTACCGTGTGTTGTTTTTTCTCCTTAGTTGTCCATAGGATTGAGTTTGTCTCTAATGGCATTAGTTTCAGGTTAATTCCTCATTTGATCAATAAAAAATATGGATACAATTAAAATAAAAGGTAATAAAGAGGTAACAAATAGCTCATACCTAACTTACATCTTATAATTCTCCAACATTGTTCTTTACACTTAGTGCAACAAACACCAAATGTAATAGTTTACACAAGGTCAATGGAGAATGTTATTCTTATATTATTCTTATCTCCATAACTAACTTATTCTTCAACTTGGATTTAACAAAACTAATATTTGTATAGTTCTAATCTTGGCTTGAACAAAACTGATATTTGTATAGTTCTACTCTTGTATTGAACAAAAGTAACATTTGTATAGTTCTACTCTTGGCTTTCCTTAGACATATTTCCAACTAAAGCACCCAAGATTTTCAACACACCAACTGATGGTTGGATTTCTTACTCCATAGAATTGACTCTCATCTTCAATGGACATTTCTTATAATAATTATAATTTGCAAAAATCCAACAAACAACAACCTTACTACTATTTTTTTCCTAGATCCATATGATAAATTTATCACGTCCTTAGTGTTATCACATTAATATGTCTTTAATATGTCCAAAATCAAGAGGGATATCACATTAAATTAGGTGGTTGACAACTAATATTGGTAATTGCACCCTAGTCTAATTGTGCATCCAAAACTAAAGATATAAATTTGTTATTTAAAACATTGAATATGATGATGGACTACTAACTAACAAAGCGTGCACATGAAACTGAAGGTACAACCAAACAAGTACTTGTCATATATTTCTTCATCGAGTGAGGAAAGCTTAGGACAAATAGAGGCTGTAAATGTGACTACGTCTAGTAGATATGATAAGAAAACAAGGACCAGAGGTGAAAAAGTCAGAATAAAATTTTGTAGACGCATGAAATTTTTTCTTGCCGAAGGAGGATCATGCTCTTATGATGATGAGAGAATAAGAGACATAGATGTTCCACTCAGGTATAAGCATCTGGTCAAACAATGGGTACCTAAGGAACTACCTCCTATAGATGTTGACTTCGTTGTCAACAATAGGACATATCGCATTGCACCATCCTCCTTGCATGGCTTGGAGCTATTTTCCATGGATGAAATAATTGTAAAATACAATACAATAACTGAATTGATGGACTATGTCAGACCGTGTTACAATTATAACGATTGGATGCGGTTGGTCCCATACATTCGAAGTATGTGGAGATATGCACTCGCCGCAAATTACATACAACTAATAAACAATGTTAAAAATAAGGGAGTGACTATCTATATTGATGGAAGGCCTAAAGCTTCTGACAATATTGTAGGGTTTATAAAAAGAACATGACCCGGTACAACAAACAAACAACCAAATTGCATATATGCGGGACCTGAAGAGAATTGGGTAGTCCTGTGCGCAATAAAAAAGATAGCTCCTGGGAAAGAGTTAGTAGTGGAATACCATTTGAATCAAATAGAAACATTGACTAATAGTGTGCAGGTTCTTATGCAACACCTCTTTAAGAAACCTCTACTTATTGCATTATATTTTTTTATTGTCTTTAACATGGTTGTAAATATTATCTTTAACATTGTTTTTTTTTTTATCATTAACGTTTTTTTAAATATTTGGGGGTTCTAATTATATTATAATGTGGCAAGATGATCATGGAAAAGGGCTAGCCACCGAACATGTAAATTATTATCAATTTCCACTTTCATTTTACGTTGTTTTTATTATTTGGTTATATAATTTTATTGAAATAACATTGTTTTTGTTGAAATTGTATGTAGTTCGGAGGCCATGTTGATCATGATTCCGCCAATGAGGACAGGTTTTATTCATGCACTGATCCAATGGTCTTAATAAAGAAAAATATCACTAAATATAACAAGGAACTTGCTAGCTTCTTAGATCATCTAGATCAAACTCCCGACGTCAAAGAAAAGATGAAGCTCCTTATGTCACAAATTAACACATAAAATGTAATAATGATAATTTAAAGTGTTCTTCTTTTAATGTACTCATATGTTCAATTATGATACTTTGTTCTTTAATTTTTACATTATCTCACGAAAAAACATTTTCTTTTTTATAAAGTCATTTTTGGAGCCTGTTCAGCCCGGTGTTGGTAGTAGTGGCGCTACAAAGATGCTACAGAGTCCTGATGTGGGCGGTCATACAACTGTTAGAGCACTATTTACTTCTCCATCTTCCACACCTAATTTAGATAGGAGCCATGACATGCATCGCCAAACATCCACACCTCGATCAGAGTCTAGAGATGGTGGAAGATATGAGGATCATAATGATGTGGTTAAGATGGTTGCATTTCTCGGAGCTAGATGTGTGACAAGTACACAGACCCTTCCATGCACATTTTTGGTCGACGATAATGGAATTCCATTAAAACAATCAAGACTCCCAGGTAGTTTTAATTCATATTTTAATCATTTAATTTTTTCCTCATACATAAATCATCTAGATTATTAATTTTATATTAATTATCATATCTTTTTGTGTGTAGGAAATGATATTTTTTATAAGAACCTAGAGAGAAATACCTTGTCGATTTTTGGGGCAACCTTACGCATGAGGTGGAATTGCAAAATTCCAACTTGAAAAAGGAACTTATGGATTATCTTGAGGGCCTCTTTGGAGTAGACATGTTCAATAAAAAAGAGGTCACCTCTGCAGGGGGTGAATATTTAAAATATACACAGGATGTTTATAGACGAAGCTTGGTAAGAAATCCTAGGTATGAGCATCCTCCCTAAATTCTAGAGAGGGAGTGGAAGGTGATCATTGATGATGCAAAAGAGAATATTTTGAAAAAATCAGGAGAACAAATAACTAGTACACCAAGGTAGATTACAATTTTTTGAATTCAATACCAGCTTATTTTTCTTTAGATCTAAATAAAAGTGTGGTTATATATAACATACTTCAAAATTTTGATGATAGGTTTCCTAACACTTCGAAGGAAACCAAAGAAAGGATTGCCAAACATGGCCAACATAAGCTAGTCCAGGGCAGCTACTCATGGTTACAGTCATGAATCGTAAGTACCCAAACATCTTAAGAATATTATTTGTATCACCTTACAACTTTAAGGTAATTGCAGCCAAAAAAATTAAAAAACCATACTCTTATGCAATGCAGGGCGATGACTTCAGAACTGAAACCATGAAGGAAGACCTCCAACTTGGTTACAAGTACGATTATAAATTCGTGCTTGATCATAGGAAAAGCATGGGGCAGACCCCAAGATCCAATCTGCGGGATAAGGTAAATAAAAATTAGTCCACATTAATCTTTCATTACTTATAAAATACGTAAATGTTTGATATCATCCATAATTTAATGTCTTACTTTGTTTTAATTAGGGGAGAAACACTATCAATGAAACCATTAGTACTAGACAACAAAGCGTTGATAGTCAATGCAACCAGAAGATCATGGTGCTCCCCAGCAACCCCATCCCAATGAGGTGCAGCCCCAAGATGTTCTTGTGAGTGAGGCTCATGACAGTAAAATGTCTATATATTAATCATATACTTAATAATTTTGTACTTATAAATTTTGACGTTTCAATGGCAGAGAATGTCATAGTTTATCCTCCTCAACCTGAAGATCAGATGAATAGGCAAGTAGTCATTCCAACGGTGCCGACTAGAGGACCAGGTAAATAATTACATTGCAGATTTTTTTTTAATATTAATGAACTACTTCAATGATATTTAAAAATTGGCCATATAAATTTAATATTTTTTATTTTTTTGAGGTGATGGCCCCTCACAGCAGCATCCACGCCGTGGGTACGAGACTAGACATACTCGACATGAAAGGACTGAAACAACATCAACTTTTGAAGAGCACCCATTAAATGAAGACATGGAGATGGATGAATTACTTAAGACCTGGAAAGCGCAAAAGAAGACTAAAAGAAATTCATGATGTCATGTAATAATTTTATAAGACAATTAGATGTACATTATATATCTGAACATGTAATGAACCATATAATGCATTGACAATATGGGTACTTTTTCATCTTATAATATAAACAAGGTTATTTCTATGGCTTGTATATATCTGTGAATGTAATTTTATTATACACTTAATGAGAATTTCAAGTTCTCTTCTAAGACTTGGTATATATTGATTCAATACTCCTTGATTCAAGACATGAGAATGAAAGAAAGACCTTGTGCCTTGTGCTTGGGCTATGGAGTCTAGGAAACAAATAGAACTTGAATATGCAATATGCAACTTCCAAAATCTTGTGACATGATATATGCAACTTTGAAAGTCTTGTGACATGTGACATGTGGCAACCATCTTTTTCCAAGCAATGTGAAAACTTTAAACTTGGTGCAACATGAAAAAAAAAAAAATTGGAAGATG
>JASDQU010946273.1:33469-49686 GCA_032191745.1 Picea mariana
TTACTTTAAGGGCCCCAATGCGACCTCATGATTGACCCTTGTGTTAGGAGGGATTCCCAAAGTCATTGATATAGCAACTGGATTTCACTCCCGAACTCAAGGATTTATTTTTGTTTAGAAGCTTTGGAAATTTATTCTCACAATCCTATTCCAAATATCTACACCTAAGCTAAGATGGGTTTGAAGATCCCTAGAAAAGTTTCTAGATAAATTTTAATTAGCGCTTGATTTTAGGCTGTTGTTACTCAAAGGAGTGGTCATGAAACTAATGTTGTTTTTACTCGACTCTTTGAACCATGCAAGAGGAAAATGAAATGCAAGAAATTCAACTTCGATGAATACTAGATATGGGAAGGAGCAATAGGTTTTAAGAAAATAAATAATTTCTTGATAGATTACTATGTGTGTAGTACTGCAAAATGACCCAAATTTTAAAAATACCATGCAAATGTCATAGTTCACTTAGTACACCTATACAACATTGAATCAAATGTCATCATTTCTAACATAGTAAACTTTTATGATTATAGAGACCACCATACACATCTTGAATACTCATAAGTATCACATGGGCTTCACCTTGTTTATACAACATCCATGCAACATACATCCCACATTTTCACGCAACTCCATCCATTCCTACATTATGCATCATCCAACTTCCATTGCTTGAAGAGGTGGAAGAACTAGAAGGGGATGAAGCTTATAGACCAAAATACTCCCAATGGGGATGTGTGGTTCAATCCTAAATGGACCAATAATAAAGAAGGTTCTCTTTAATGGTTTTTTTTCATTTATGTTCAATTTTAGTGCTCTAAGATACAGTTTTACATGGTTTAAGGCCTTCAAAAAAACCACCTTTGCAAGTTTTTCCAAAATCCTATTATTTTTCCTTAGAAAGTTTTATGCATGCAGAGCTAAGAATGCAGTGAAGGGAATTTCATATCTTTTCACTTTTCACTTTACATCTACAAAAAAAAGGATAAGGAAAAAGGGTGACATGATGTAAAGGCTAGAAGGAAGGCTGATGCACATAGCATAAATCACATAAAAAGTAAAGGGCTATGTTAAGTGCAAAGGAAAGTGAAGTGGAGTGTTGATGTGGAGCTATATACCAATGTGGATGCAAAGGTATAGACTATGGGGTTTTAAAGAAAAGAGGCATTCCCTCCACACTTCACATTAGTACTATTTTGGGGTAAAAATAAGCTTGGTGACTAGGAGGAAGTACAACTACACCCTCTACAATGTGGTTGAGTGAAAACTAACAACTATGGATGTACATATATGGATGTGGCTCAATCCAAGTCATATACATGCCAGGTACCATTCATGTACATTCTCAATCCAAGTCATATACATGCTCATTCCAAGTTGAAGAATAAGATAAGAATGACATTCTACATTGACCTTGTGTAAACCATTCCATTTGGTGTTTGTTGCACTAAGTGTAAAGAACAATGTTGGAGAATTATAAGACGTAAGTTAGGTATGAGATATTTGTTACCTCTTTATTAAGTTTTATTTTAATTAAAGGTGCACTTGAGTGAGGGTGCACAAGCTAAGAGGAAGGCCGCACTTGTTGAGAGAGGGTGTACAAGTTCAACAACAGGCACAAATCTTCAAGAGAGGATGACACATGATTCGATGAAGTTCCCTACACCTTCGAAGGGAAGTTAACTAATGTATAAAGGAATTTGACATGAGAAGACATCTACACCGATTTGGTGTCTGGCTTGGCCATGACCTTAAAATTAGATTATATAAATATGACCCTTTTTCAAACATATCAGAAAATATGCAAATTTCTTGAATCCCTTCTTTTTGCATCATATATTGTCATATTGTAAAGTTTAAGTATGTATAAAGAGACTTTGGTAGCCAAAAGGATTAATGGTGGAGTCCATGCATATTCTTTGTAAGGATTACATATAGGTGAATATCCTCATAGAGGAAGCTGCTAGACAAGTGAAACTCATGGAGTCAAGAAAACTGGAGGAGTCCTTGTATGCATACAATTATTAAGGCTTAATTTTGATTCTTACACTATGTTGAAAACATTGTTATCCAGTATCCTTAATGGATTGAGGTCCAATTTGCATTATGTTAGCCCTAGATTTGGCCCAAGCACAATTAGGGTTATTCTAAATAGAGTTCGATGCACAAGACTATGTTAAGAGATTTGGCATTAGTATGGATATTGTCCAATTTAAAGGAGGGTGCTTGGATTTATGTTGTTTCATTTAGGTACTCATCCACCTTAGAGGCACTTCTACATAATTGGAGGCACTTCTATATATTTCAAGGCATTTATACATATTTGACTACACATTTGGAGGAGAGTGCTTCGCCCTAGGAGGCACCTTCCAAGGTAGGCACTCTACTTATGATGTCACTTATAAACTTTCGAAGAAGATAACTCCACCTATTTTGACACATCCTTGGCATTTACCTCACCTACAAAGAGGGAACTCCACCTCTTTTACATTTTCTTGCTACTTTCTTGGGATTTTATTATATTTTATTCATCATCTATTTTAGGATCCTTCTAAAGGGGAAAATATTATGTGTTATTTTATGTATGAACCCCTCCCTTAAGGTGTAAAAGGGTTGGAGGTCATTGTCTTTGGCATCGACTGTTTTAGTCTTGATCTATTGCTTTGTAAGGGATTTGATCTCTCAAGATCTATTAGTTGCAGTAGTGTGTTGGTGAATTGTACCATCCTTTGTTGCATTGTGGACATGGTTATTTCAGCCTCTTTATAGTGTAATCGGAAGGAGTTCAATGTGATCTATTATGTTTACATTTCCTTGCTATCCTTGGTGTTTCTTTAACTTTTGAATAAAGCAATATTTTTGTGGTGTATTCAATTCACTTTCATTGCTATAATTTGATTAGCATCTTGACCCTTCAACGTGGGTAAAAAATGTCTACTTGAAGGAGATATTTGTGTTTTATGACTCCATAGTACTTTGGAATCAAGGCACCAATCAATTATGATTAATTTTCAGCACTTAGGGTTACCGGAAATTTGCAAAGTCTATGTTTTACTGAGCAAGAAATGTACAGATCTGGATTTTGATTCGAATATTTCAGTATTACTGTTTCAAATTTGCACATTTTGGGTTTATTGTGCATATTTATAGTAGATCTGAAGTTAGATTTGAATTTTTACGTTTCAGTGTTGTAAATTTAGAGTTTTATGGGCATATTTATTGCAGATATGAACCTTTATGAGAAAAAATTAGGCTTGAAGTTGCAGCTTTGGTACTTTATTGGGAAGATCTGAAAGCAATTTGACTTTTCACAACGAATAGAGGTTTCATACCAATAGATTTAGGGTTTATATATTCAGATCTGAACTGTAATTTGGGTTTTATCCATAGATTAGGATTTTCAGATCATAGATTTAGCATACTATTTGTCAACTCTGTTGTGTTTTTGATGGATAATTGGGTTGTCAGAGGAAGTACAACATTCTTATTAACTGTCTGGGCTGATAACTAACATATTTACAAATTTATTTACTAAATTTTGGGTCAAATAGGTGATTTATATTGCATATTTCCCATGTACATTAAAGACCTAATTGGGGACTCTCTCCTAAGACTAGAACATACCATCCTCAAAGCAAGAAAGGGTTTGTGTATGGTGATAGTGGCACAATCCCTAATATGTTCGTATGTAATATTCCAAGAAAGCAATTTCCAGTTGATTTTGGGTTATAACATAATCAAAGTGGTTAGCAATGGTTATTGAACATGTCATGAAACCTTATGGTATTCTTTTATTTAAAAAGGCCAATAAATCAAGATTATGTTGAAGTAGATCTCTTTGGGAGTCTGGACATCAATCTTTAGTGAACCCTATTAGATTTGGTAACATGTTCAAGTCACATCAAGTTAAATATCTAGATAATACCATGTATCCTCATTTTGTATGTAGATCCCTCAATCACAAGACCAAGCTATGTTCCATGGAAATGTTGTTTTTTTAGAAGTCAAGATCAAGATATATGGGAATGGCATTCATAGAACCATCAACATAGACTAGTGCACCTAACCCAAGGAGATTTGAAACAGGCACTTACCATCATAGAACTATCCAAATGTGTTGTGAGATTGGAGACAACCAGTTAAGCTAACCCCTTGGGATAAATCACATGCACATTAAAAAAAAAAAAAACATAAACCAAAGGCATAGAAAATTCAGATCTCAATACAAATTTCACTCCAAATTTCTCTCACAAACGTAGAAATGCAGACTAGTATAAAAAACTCAGATTTGTGTATTTTAGAATGTGGGAGGGACTATTTTGTAGGAAAAGTTAGGATATTAGTGTCCCCATTGTATTTGGATCCATGGAAATGCATACCCTGGGTCCTCCATAGGCAGCTCCAATAACATAGAAGTTAAGAATTTTTCAGATCATACAACAACTATCAATATTAAAATCCGATCAAAAAATAAGCTTTGGCAAGACCTATCTATGATTAAGAACTTGTTAAAGAGGACAAGGAGAGTTGTTGGCAACAATAGGGAAAGAAGAAGAGGCAAATGAATAAAAAAATGCATGAGGAATGGTTTTGAAAATATAGTTGATTTGACTTCTCAAGATAAGGGCAAGGACTGGTAAGATTCTATTTAAATTCTCCAATAGTTCAAAGGGAATTTTAGAAGAGCATGCATACTCTCAAGGAATATCATTGTAGCAACTTGAAACAAGGAAAACTAGAGGCCCATACTTCTTCAAGTCAAGCTCAACCAGTAGTTGCAACCCATACCTTACAGTAGAATTTTGGTTATGATAATAAATCATTGATTCTTTTGAGTCTTGAATATCACTTTTGAAGCATTATGGGACCTTGAACCAACTACCCAATGAATATGACTATCAACAAGAAGTGCATTGTAGCATGGAAAGAAGAAGAGGCAAATGAATAAAAAATGCACGAGGAATGTTGTTGTTAGGCAAAGTAGTGTAGACTCTCCTGGCCTTTTGAGGTATACAAAAAAGGCCACACAAATTGAGGTATATTAGGGTCTATTCAAGATGAAAAACAATAATGAAAGTGTGGGGGAAAAGTAAATAAGTGTCCAAAGAAGAAACCAAAAAAGGAGGGATCAAAATGATATCAACTCCCTCCATATGCTTAAGCAAAAGTCTGAAGAGTCAAGAATACATTTGATGTTTCACATGGAATGATCACATTCATTGTTCTAAATACCTCCACAAAACCATGTCTACAAATGGGTGTTACATAATATAGTCATTACCATTAAGAATCAAGCTTCAATAAGGGAGGCTTGAGAAAATTTTGAGGTTGAGCAAATTTTGAGGTGTCCTGATAGCTTTTTGACAAAAACTATTTGGTGCTACATGCCAAGGTAAGGAACAAGGATAAAAAGATTAGAAAACTAGAAGCAACCAAGAGGAGTACCCTTCATCGACCTCATATGACATTCTCTACAACACCCATTGAGTAGGGAATCTTTGTAGAGGAGGAAATATGACAAATAATTCAACATGAGACAACAAGGAAAAGATCAACTAACACAATATCTACCTCGATGAAAGAGGTTGTATTGAAGATATATTTATTGCACCTAGAATAATCTAGGGACTTTCACTACATGAAAACATATGTGTAGACATTGAGAGTAGAGAGAAACAATTTAATAGAGGATATTACAAAGGGTAACTGCAATAAGTTACAGGAGGGGATATTCCACTAGTAGGATCTCCACATAAAACCACACCAAGTCAAGCTCAAAAAGTATCCCAAATTTTCTTTTTAGGTTGATGGATGACTTTAATAGAGTATAGAGGATGAATTAAGTCTTTTGGAAAAGTATTTGGACAAGGACAAGGATAGTCATTACCTTAGAGTATGTTTCTGCTACGTAGGACCAAAATACTATGTTCCTATTATGCGAGACCAAATTAGGGTTAGCATGTCCAGTTATAAAGATGGGGATGACCATTTATAGGATATAGAATAGTTCAATCAGATGATTGATAAGGAAGAGGAGTTCTTCCAAAAATGTTTGAATGAAATCTCCATATCGTGTGAAGTATGGACGAATAGATATATCTAGACTTGGGTTGAAAGATAGGCCTTTACCGAGCAAGGACATGATACATTATACATACTATATGATGAACTAGTAGTGCTAGAAGAACATCACTACATTTAATAGAGGACAAGTCAACACTAGTTGAGCATAAGGTCTAGGTTAAAGAATATTGGGCATACTCAGTTGAAGATAAACATAAGAAATCTCAGTCAGAGAAGGGAAAAAAACACAAGTACTCATAGACAACAACAAGTTAACTAATCATGAATGCAGATTTTGGGCCAAACAATTGATGTATCTAGGAGGCTATTAAGCACTCCAAGGTCAGATAATTGTTGGCATTTCTCTTTTTCCTTTCAATTTCAATTTCATAATTAAATCTGAAAAAAGAGCGAGGCATTTCTAGTCATGGAAATCTACCTTTCCTTCTGTGATTTCTAGGGATAAGGTGCTCGACCTCTTTCTCCTCTTTTTATGCCCTCTTTCTCCTCTGTTCGGGACCTCTCTCTCTTGGTTTGTCTATGCCCTAGTCATTATCCTCTGTCTACGGCTTCTTTCTCCATCTATGGTCGATATATTGATGTCACAGGGATATAACAGTTGGCCTTTTTATTATTGTAGGGATATGGATCAATATTGGGCACGATGATATGACATATGGCCGCGGGCGTGCAGGGATGTGGGGTTACGGAGTGCAGGGATGCAGCCAGGGTATGGAGTGCACATGGATGTGGCTGGGGTATGGAGTGCACAGGGATGCTATATATATATATATTATAGTGGGTCTAATGGTTAAGAACATGTGTTTTCTCCTAAGAGGTCACAAGTTCAAATCTAGAGGCAGGTAGGGTATGTATACCTCCGGCATAGACTTTACGAGTCAAATCACTGGGCGGAGGGGATCCCTCATCCCACAAACAAGGGCATCTCATACAACAATTTGGTGTTTATCTTGTTATTAGAGTTAAATTTGAACAGGGATTCTGTTTATCTTGTTGATATTGACATCCTTTTGTATGAGATGGTCAATGACAATGGTTAGTGCGACCTAGAAGGAATATTGAAAACATTATGGGTTAACACTCAAATTTATGTTGTTACCACTTATTAGTAATAGGTTTGTGTGTAAAGTGACCAGACACTCTTATAATAATCAGAGTAGGTTAGCAATTGTTGAGTTGTTGCATGGAGGAGCCATCTTTCTATCTCACCAGGAGCCATCTGTCAATCTGCTGCATGGAGAAGTCGTCCATCAAACTCTAATTCATTGTGTGTGGAGGAGGTCACATATTCAATATGCTGAAGAGTTTTGAAGGGGGCACATTGCATTGAAGAATTGTTGTTACTGTTAATCTACTGAAGAATTTGATGTTCGCCAAAATTGCACAAGAGAGCAAGTCGCCTCTACGGATTTGATTATTGAATCGCTACCACTGTTCACAAGGAATTTATTGCAAATTGTCACATATTATTACTTTCAGAGCTTAAGGGAGGGTGCATACCTCTGTTGTTACTGCTAATAGACCCTGAAAAATGTTGTCAAGAATCATTCGTTGTCTTCTCTGGTGGTCACATTCTAGCGAGATCACAAAGGATTTGTTGTACCAGATTGTAGGAGATTCATTGTCATGAAAGAGGAATAGGATCTTGTTGTGATCTGTTGTAAGCTTAGGATTTTAACACATCATCTCGAACCTTTAAAGAGTGCTAACCACTTGTGAATTTGAAGGAGCAAAAATTTGGGTCATAATACACCTACCTTACTCCATCATCCCTCAAGTCTACATCGTAGGCCAAAATCAACGAACATCAAGTCATTATCGATTTAAGACATCTTGAAAGATAATCATATCTCCATACACGAACAAGACAAGTGAATCACATCTATCAAATTCATGATGATATAAATATACACAAGTCACATACATCCTAAAATACCAATCTCATGGTATAGGTAACAACCCACATAATCTGATGAACATCATATGAAAATGATAATATATTTCATGAACCTCAAAACCTATGCCAACTAAAACAACATGAACTAGGTCAATTCCATATTTTTGAAAAAATCTTCATGCAAGAGTAACATCATTGTCAACACCCTCTATCTAATATAATTTAGTAACCTTGGCCCTATAGTGTATAACACTCACATCAGTTGTAATATTAGAATTAATCACTGATTCCACAATAGGTTTTGGACCTGTCTCTATGGCATCCTACCATGAATTATATGCACATGCCTCCTCAATTATAGAAGGATAATCTAGCTTCTCACTAGAATTTACAAGTGCCACAAGATCAACAAGTAACTCATAAAGACCACCTTCTCTCACCCCTCTAGCAAAAGTCCTCATACTAGATAAACTACAATAATGGATGGTGCAATGTTGTCCCTCAAATGAATCTCTCCAATGTACATATATCATACAACAAACTGAAAGAATATTCTTCTTCAAACCAAGAACCAATAGAACATCAGTCAATAACATCACCTCAAGGCATCTAGAAGGAAATGGAGCCAAGTACTCCTCTCACAAGATAAGTAGTATAATCACGAAGTGTTGGGTATAAATTGCAGAAATGGTGTACAAAATGTACTAATCTAATGGTTATGAATTAGATCCCGACAAAAATGAAAGTAGAACATCAAAAATAGAATATCAACCATAGTTTAGAAATTTCCATTGATAACTACTTTCCCTTTCTAGAAAATTTGGGTTGGGAACAATCAAAATTGTTATTTTGATGGGTCAATGTAGCTTTTAGGGGTACCTTCCACACAATGACACACATTTTAGGGCTATTATTTGTGCTAGATTTACTGGGTCAAAATTAGGATTTTTCCTACCAACTTATAGAGGTCTAGTAGATGTAGGAAGTGAGGTGAAATGGATAGTAAACATGTTGATAATGGTATATTTCAACAAAAATTTGTGGAAATGTCACCATTGAGTAGTTTTTAGGTGATAACATACTTCCCCATGATGTGTGAGGTTAGAAGGAAATTGTATCACAAAAATAAATCACAATTTTATTTGAAATGCTTAGAGAGTACCAAGGAGGGAGACAAGTGTCCAAGGAAGGAGGACCACCTATGGATGAACCATAGAGTACCACCTATAAACAACAAAGTAAAAAGGTGATAGGTGTACAAGATCCCAATAGGGACAAGTTAGGCATATCCATACTCATTAAGAAATATCATAAAAATGATACAATGGTATGCATGGCATAAGGGAGCCAAGTGAATGAGACAAAATGAGGTCTCAATATAGTACAACATGGGGATGGAAAATATGTGCCAAAGTATAATTTGGTGATATGAACAATCATACATAGAAATTCCTAGAACAATGGAGTCAGGTCCAACATAGAAGCATCATGACTGCAAATAATATGGATACATAGGAATTGATTCCCTACCCCAAGGGGGAAGGGGAAGGAATAAACCTGAGAATTCCCGATGAACATAAAACAACCTAAGAAGCCCCACTAAATAGGAAAGGGGCTCCAAAGATCTCAAATGAGCCAAGGAGGAGGGATAAGAATTGCAGAGGAGCGATACAAATTGGGAGCATTTTCTCTTCTGGGGTGAATTTGAACCAAAACCCCAACCTAAGGACAAAAATAAGACTTCATCCAATAAATATTCAACACCCTGAAGTAGTAAAAGGAAAAGAAGAGCCATTTCCCCAGTTATTGTAGAGGAACCAAGCTATTCTTATAAGTCCAAGAGAGCCAAAAATAATATTGATTTCATCCAAGCTACATAAGGGCAAACTAGTGTCTCTGATAAAAATGTATTGAACCTGCCTTATACAGATTCAGAGGAGGAGGTAGAGCTTATAAAAGAAGAGGTGTTGAATACTAATAAAGAAAGGAGGCTATGAAAAATATTCTCATTTTTATCCTAGGACCCTCATACACACTATGGCTTGCATTTTCTTAAGGCAAATTATTTTTGCACATGCTTTTTTTTCTGATAGAAAAATTGGTTTTTGAATGGTAGTGAGCATTTTGACTTGTTGGGTTGGATATAAAATTTTAGAATGAAGACCAAAGGGTTAAACTTTTAGAATCCATAGAGTTAAGCTTTAAGTCACTTGTTTATTCTTTCATGTAATTAAACACCTTCGAGCAGTTTCTAAGTTAATGGGGGTTTTATGAAATATGATTCTTGGATCTAGAATAGAATTTTCAACCCCGTGATAGTTAGGGTTATTAACTATCCATCCTATATATATACATTTTGATATGATCATTGATAAACAATAGGTGGAAGAGATATATATAATTCTAAAGAATCTAGCAATCCAATTTCAAAATTAAGTTAAATGTAGGTGAATTTGACAAATCCATTATCTTATTTGAAAAAACAAGTCTAGTTGGAGAATACTCTATACACATTGTAATCAAGATTATATAAAATTTTGAATGATATTTGAACATTTACAATCATCATAAAGTCTCAAATTTGAATTTATGAATGTATTTAAGTGATTTTGGTGTGTTTACTTTGATTAACGAGCTCTAGACCTGCATCAAGACCCGTATCTTGTACATGGGGAAAAATTGAAGAATATGATGAAAGGGTTTGTAGAAAAGTTGATATAGTACAACTAATACTATTAGACTTCCTCTGAGTGTGAATGTTTACATGGTATTTTGGCATTTTTATAAGGTATTTTAACTTGTTCAACATCTCCCAAGAAAGTATTAGATTTCATTTTATTTTTGTACTTTAGTATATTTCAGGATTGAAATTAAAAATCTAATAATATACCAAGATAATAAATGTTATAGAAACTGTTATAGAAACAAAGTATGATGGGTTGTAGAAACTGTTGGTAGCTCCATCTTGGAATTTTTTTATTTCCATTTATCACTAATTATATATCCTAGTATGCATTTCTTTAAGGCATTTAACATTGATTTTTACTCTCTGGAATTTAAAAAAGAAGTTTGGGTGGGGGGGATTTGAATCATTTTTACATGAAATCAAGTTTTAGGTGTAAAATTGAAAACACAAAATTTTAGGAAAGATTTTAATGATAAATGACACATTTTCCAATTTGCTATATAGTGAAGCATGAGTTTGCATGTAAAGGTTGGGCATTATAGTGCATGACATAAATAGAAATCCTTTCATGCATTTGCATAGAAAGGTTGGGCTTCACTAATGGATTTTCTAGAAAGTTTGGGCATTCATTTTAGTGAATCTAGTCAATTTTGGTCAAATCATGCTCAAATGCCAACTTGGCAAAGCCATAACTCGCCAAACAAGATTGTTTTAATGATTTTAGTTATGGAACTTCATTCCCTTTATTTATTTGGATTATTATTTATTTTAAGGATATGTAGGACATGATTCCAAGCTTTGTTGATCATTAAATCCTCATCTCTCTTCACATTATTCATTTTCAACTCGATTTCTAGTGCTTCCCATATTTTTATTTTCCCATGATGTTCTAATTTAGCAATGATCTTAGTGTCCTCGATACATATGTGATGTCTAGTGTTTTGTGAGTGTTCAACTAAAGAGGATTTATTTGATTGATTATGTCTAATGTCAATAAAATTCTCTTTCAACCTTACTTGGAATGATCTTCTCATTTCACCAATATATTGCTTACCACAAAAGCATGGGATAGAATATACACCTTTTTTCACTTTCGGGTTATGGCATCTTTGTCATGATCTAGCATTTTTATTACGTTTATAGGAGGGGAAAGGGATAATTCAATATTACTTTTCTTCAGAATCCTTATGATTTTTTCAGTGGTACCTTTAATGTATAGGAGGTTTATGTTTTTACCTTCCTCATTATCATTGTTCCTCATACACAATCCTCTCTTGAATTTTAAGACAATCATATTAAACTATTTTTTTTTGTATCAATTCATTTTGAACACATTCTTCATGTGTACTAAGGGCTTGAGCCACCATATCCACAAAGGAAACATACCAATAATATTTGTATTATGAACAAGATATGGTACTATCCATTTTGAGGTTTTGCATAGAGATTGTTCTTATGGACTAAACTACATTTCACCATAATATAATCCCTACACTCCTTGAAAACCATGTAACACCATTCAAATTAGACACAATATTCTTGTGATGAATTAGCTATACTATCGACAAACTTTTTTCGTCGATAGTATAGAAAATTCGTCGCAAGATTATTTACATTCGTCTCTCTTGCGAAAATATCAAATGATGCTTGGATTCATTTCATATTTGATTTATCAAATTGAAATATCAATTTGATACTTTTCAAGCTAGATGGACCTTCAGTCAAATACAAATATGAAACTTGGAATCATTAACATATCTACTAGAACATATGAAAAATAAGGTTTATGGTTTCCATGATGAATTGATGATGGAAAAAAGTGGGTGTGTTAGTCAAATTTGAGTATAGAAACCCTCCCATATTGTTAAGTCATGTGAATAGTCTATCCATGAAAAATTTCAATGCATACAGAAACTGTTTGAAAAAATTTCAACGTTGGCCCCATTCGCAGGTCACTGTTGTCGGTGTCTAGTCCTCATACAATTTTCATTCCTTGTTCCTTGTTATGTATTCATATTTCATCGTTCCTAATTACTTGACCATGGTGTAGTCCCAAAGATCCATTATTTTTGTACAAAACATACTAATGGCATGAAATGTCCACACCAAGACCAAATTAATATCCACTACATAAGTCTTTTGTCTTTTTTCAACGACTATGTAACAAATCTCAATTCTAAGAAGATTCAAATAGGAACTAAGAACCTTAAGTTCTTTCCTTAACCATGGGTGAGATAACACTATCATTCAATAGTAAAATTGTTACATTTTATTGTAAGGAATCATGTGTACTGAGGGCTTTAGCCACCATATCCACAAAGGAAACATACCAAGAATATTTGTCTTATGAACAAGATATGGTACTATCTATTTTGAGGTTTGGAATAGACATTGTTCATATAGACTACACTACATTCCACCATAATATAATCCCTACACTCCTTGCAAACCATTTAACACCATTCAAATTAGACACAATATTCTTGCGATGAATTAGCTATACTATCGATGAACATTTTTCATTGATATTATAGCAAATTCATCGCAAGATTATTTACATTTGTATCTCTTGCAAGGATATCAAATGATTCTTGGATTCATTTCATATTTGGTTTATCAACTTGAAATATCAATTTGATACTTTGCAAGCTAGTTGGACCTTCAATCAAATACAAATATGAAACTTGGAATCATTAACATATCTACTAGAACATATGAAAAATAGGGTTTATGGTTTCCATGATGAATTGATGATGGAAGAAAGTGGGTGTGTCAGTCAAATTTGAGTCCAGAAACCCTTCCATGTCATTAAGGCATGCAAATAGTCTATCCAAGTCAAATTTCAATGCATATATATACAGTTTGAAAACATTTCAACGTTGGCCCCATTCAGATGTCATTGTTGCTCGCCTCTAGTATCTTGATAATGTTGATTAAGAAATCAACGAAATAGAGGGATTTTTCATCACAAATATGATGCAGATACATTGTATATACATTAATGTAGAACCTGAAAGAAAAATGTAGAAAGACTCATGAAAACCTAAAACCTACACCAACCAAATTGTGTACTTTGAAAGAAAATTAGGGTTTATGGTTTGCATGATGAATTGATGATGGAAGAAAGTGGGTGTGTCACTCAAATTTGAGTCCAGAAACCCTCCCATATTGTTAATACATTCCAATAGTCTATTCATGACAAATTTCAGTGCATACAAACACTATTTGAAAACATTTCAACGTTGGCCCCATTCGCAGGTCACTATTGTCAGTGTCTAGTCCTCGTACAATTTTCGTTCCTTGTTCCTTGTTCCTCATTCCGCGTTCCTTTTTCCTCATTCCTTGACCATGGTGTAGTCCTCAAGATCCATTATTTTTGTACAAAACATACTACTGGTAGAAAATGTCCCACACAAAGACCAAATTAATATTGGCTACATAAGTATTTTGTCTTTTTTCAACAACTATGTAAAGAATCTCAATTCTAATAAGATTCAAATAGGTAACAATAGTGATGAAATATTATACGATAATGATGGTATAAAAATGAAATATATTCTCTTGGTTTCAATAATAATTTATCCTCTACTGAACAAGGCCAACCACATGAAGGTGGAAGCTCATATGGCCCCTCCCCTCCCCCTCGCATCACTCTCAATTGATCCCAAAAAACCAATCTATAAAATAGAAAATAATCGAAAGCAACGTCCTATCAAGATTCATGCATAGAAACTACAAAAACAAAAAATAATGAAGGTACATGAAATTATTTGTTTCTAAATGATATATTTAGTCTACTATGTACTTTAGTATATTGGCAACTATTTTCAGGTTTCAAATAATAATTAAAAATCATGTAACCTAGGATATACAAACGTCGCATAAAACTTAAAAACATGTAATTAACCCATGACATTAAAAGTAAATTATTTTAACAGAATAATTCATACAAATTAAAATATTATATAGTCATGTACCTAATCCAACCTCAACATCTATGTAATCATCCTTATTCTCTATCTTGATCTTCTTCATTGAGCTCAACATATGTATCATCATCTGGTTCTAAAACAATGTTGAAAGGATTGATGATATCATCATCGTCATCAATGTCATTTTCGAGCATATTTTCATCGACATCATCATCAAGAATTGCAATATTGTCTCCTACACCTGGATCATGATCTTCTTCGTCTTCTTCATCTGTCGACCCTCCATGATCTTTCGGCTCTGTCTGATATGTCAAATCATATTCTTGATATTAAATATCATCTTCTTCTTGTAAATGAGTATACATAATTGGCCTTCCTCTTGGATTGTATCTAACAACAAATTACCAATCCCTTTCACCCAGAAAATTTGAGTAAAATACCTATTCACATAGGCTTGGAAAAAGATAGCGATCATGTCCTCTTTCAAACACCATTGTTTTAATCATCGGAAATATGTTGGCATGTTGAATAACAGTTCTTTCCTCATCATTTTCATGCATTCGTAACCTATACCATTTGACATCGAACATAACTAATTTGAAGGAATTAAAGTCACACTCAAGTATATCATTTAAATACCCATAGTATCTATTTTCAGATTCTCGAGGATGTTTGTCACTCCTAGAGGAAACATTAGTGACCTGGAATACTGCAGTTATCCCACTATCATAAGTTTTCCTGGTTTCATCCAATAGTTTGATGCAAAATTTATGACCATTGGACCACATAGCCTTGTGGTGTTTCAACTGCAATATGTCAGATATGTAAAAGATGCATTGTCAATTAATAAATTAACATATATTTATATAACTTCGAAAGTATATGAAAAATACAGTACACATGTAGTCACATTAACATAATATAAAATAACTGAATAAAATGGGTGAATTTGCTTACCTTTCGATCTTTCAAAACATATGCTAGATCAATTTCCCTCTGTGTAACATTGGCATCTTCGTTACGACGAGCTTCTCTAACCAAGTCAGATAGTCGTTTACATGATAACCTACCTCCATTATGTTTTTTACATCTTTCAATCCATACATTCATCCTGTCAAGATTATTTGCAATGTATAAATCCAGTGCATCCCACTCTTGAGCAACTGAATTAGAAAAACATAATTCACCAACATAAATTATTAGTTATAACGTACAATATGCAGGTAATTATAAATATTTATAATTTATGAAATAAATTATATTAATATATTAATGAGTATGATCATATACATAAAAAATGAAACTTTATATGTATTATTAATATAAATTTTCACAATTATTAATATATTACCTCTCATTTTTTTCATTCTACCTTGCCCCAACAAATTCTCATGATCTCAAATGTTTTTGATGGAGTTCACATCCCAAATGTGATCCACTACATGCATAGTTGGCGCTACTAATTTAGAAAGATACTGACTAATATACACCATGGATTGATATACCATATATCCCTCCACCATAAAACCTGTGCTCTTTGTCTAACCAATGCCTTCAATTATTTCAAGTGCCTCTCCACCATCCACATTGACCTTTTGTGAACAGGTCCACAAATTTCAAT